>JABUQX010048429.1:25000-35000 GCA_015478945.1 Trachelipus rathkii
TCTCTTCTTCTATTGGAGTTTAAGTTAACACGTCACAGTGCATGGGTAGACGATTAGTGTTCAGCGATATTTCGATATCTGTATTTTTATGTAACATCCTTTTAAAGGGAAAGTGTCTATATATATATATATATATATATATATATAGAATATATATATATATATATATATATATATATATATATATATATATATATATATATATATATATATATATATATATATATATATATATATATATACTGGGCATCCATGGCCCAGTTTATCTGGCAACTATGACTAGGCCACTTTTTCTTTTCTTTTTTTTTCTTTTTACAGTCTTGATTCGCACAGTTCGTTGAGAAAAACGAAAATAAAGCTATGGGAATATTCAACAACATTGAACGAGTCTAACCAAAACTTTACCTTATCTATGGTAAATTCGGGTTCAACCTTTTCTAAAGACCACTAAATAATTTTTTTTACTCTTTCACTATTTTTAGAGTCTATATATGCTGTGATTTTCATAAAAATCTGTTATAAGGGAGTTGTTGTACATAATTACCATTATATATATATATATATATATATATATATATATATATATATATATATATATATATATATTATATTATATATATATATATATATATATATATATATATATATATATATATATATATATATATATATATATATATATATATATATATATATATATATATATATATATATATATATATATATATATATATATATTTATCTATTTTTTTTTTATATTATCTTCTTGCCGCGCGATAATTTTTGAAACTTTTTGCATGGCGTTAATGTTATCCCTGGAAAGTTCAAAACCACCATTCGTTTTTGTAGATTTACTCTGGTTGTAACAGGGTGAGCCAAAATGTTTGACCAGGTGGAGCAAAATTTATCACTTAATAGAGGTAACATTTTAAGTCATATCTCCATATTGGTAATTCTTATACCAAATTTCATAGAGTGATTTGTTAGGGATACTTTAAGGTACATTTGGCCTTTCCTGTTTTTTTGGAAAATAATATTTCACCATGAAAATGAATCTGAAAAATTGTGTTAAAAATCGAAGAAATTTCCATTTTCGTGGGTGTATTATTAAAAGAAGGAAATAATTTAACGATATAAAATTTTGTGTGATGATACATACTAAAGTAGGGTTTAACTTAAATCTTATTTGAAGTTTGGTAAATATTTTTAAAAAAATTTACAGGGTGTCCAAAAATCAATTTTTCGGAAAATCGGTAACTTTGAACCTTAATATCTCTGATGGGGTAAGTGCTAAAAATCTGAAATTTTCACACATTATACTACTACCATAGATGTTCCTTCACCTGCAATATTGACTTTGGTATTTGCTTGTTTTAAGAAATACAGCCATTCAAAAATGCCAAAAAAAATTTTTTTTTTAAGTTGTGTTATGATAGCTATTATTATAGTTATTATAGTTCAAGACAATACATAGACAAATGAAATAGTGTGGCATCAAGGAGAAATGAAAACAATGTTAAAAAAATTTAATTTTAAGGTTAATATACATAAGAATGTACCATTATATCTACTGTAAATGACAAAATTTAACCCTAATAACTTTTAAAGTTGATATATTATATATATATATATGGTATATATTATATATATATATATATATATATATATATATATATATATATATATATATATATATATATATATATATATATATATATATATATATATATATATATATATATATATATATATATATATATATATTATTTTTATCAATATATTTTAAATTGTTGAAAATTTGGCAAATCTCAAAAGTCACCATTATATTTCTAAAATTCAATCGAAATTTTTGAAAGAAAAGAAAGAAAAACTTTCTGAAAATGAATGCATAATCTTGGCTGATTTTGCCGAGAACTACACGTACGTAGTCCAAGACGAATTTCAAGGGTATCATTGGGTCAATGACCAAGCTACTTTGCACCCATTTGTTCTATATTTTAGAGATGAAAATAGTAAATTAAGAAGTCACTCTCTTTGTGCTTTAAGTAACTACTTAGAGCACAACACATCAGTTGTTCACGTCTTCCAAACATATGTAGTAAAATATATTAAACATAATTTGCCTAAAGTTGAAAAGCTAGTATATTTTTCAGATGGAAGTGGTAGCCAGTATAAGAATAAAAAAAATTGTTAACATTTGCCATCACCAAAAAGATTTCGCATTAAAAGCTGAATGGCATTTCTTTGCATCTTGCCACGGGAAAAATGCCTGTGATGGGGTTGGAGGAACAACAAAGCGCGAATTAAGCAAAGTCAGCTTACAAAGAACAACAACACACCAAATTCTTAATATTGACCAAATATATTCATTCTGCAAAGAGAAAATAAGAGGAATAACTTATTTTCTCGTAAAAGAAGAAGAAATTCATGAACACATTGAAAGACTTAAAACGAGATATGAAAATTGTTTGAGAATTAAGGGAACAAGAAACTTTCAAAAATTCTTTCCACTTTCAGAGAACATAATTAGGTGCTATCCAACCTCAAAAACTGACGTTTACGAAGACCACTGTGTCAGCAAAATTGTTTCATTAAGTGTAGAGATAAATGACACAGTAGCTTGCGTATATGATGACCAATGGTGGATTGGAAAGGTAGAAGAAATAAGTGTGGAGAACGATGATGTTTATATATATTTTTATCATCCTTCCGGACCCAGAACTTCATTCAAGATGTCAGATTGCGATCGGGTATGGATCCCAATGAAAAATATTTTACGAAAACTTTCTGGGCTTGAAATAAAAATGTCATTAACAGGCAGAAATTACAACATCTCAAACAAAGTTTCCGAAGAAATCTCTCTTCTTCTGAACAATCACAGATACAGCGCAAAGTAAATATATATATATATATATATATATATATATATATATATATATATATATATATATATATATATATATATATATATATATATATATATATATATATATATATATATATTTATATATATATATATATATTTTTTTTATATATATTTATATATTTATATATATACTGCAATAATTTTTTTATTATATATATATATATATATATATATATATATATATATATATATATATATATATATAGTTATATATATATATATATATATATATATATATATATATATATATTTATATTTATTATATATATATATATATATATATATATATATATATATATATATATATATATATATATATAGATAAATTTTTCAAAAGTTATTTAGTTAATTTTGTCATTTACAGTAGATATAATGGTACATTCTTATGTATATTAACCTTAAAATTAAATTTTTTTAACATTGTTTTCATTTCTCCTTGATGCCACACTATTTCATTTGTCTATGTATTGTCTTGAACTATAATAACTATAATAATAGCTATCATACACAACTTAAAATTTTTTTTTTTTTTTGGCATTTTTGAATGGCTGTATTTCTTAAAACAAGCAAATACCAAAGTCAATATTGCAGGTGAAGGAACATCTATGGTAGTAGTATAATGTGTGAAAATTTCAGATTTTTAGCACTTACCCCATCAGAGATATTAAGGTTCAAAGTTACTGATTTTCCGAAAAATTGATTTTTGGACACCCTGTAAATTTTTTTTAAAATATTTACCAAACTTCAAATAAGATTTAAGTTAAACCCTACTTTAGTATGTATCATCACACAAAATTTTATATCGTTAAATTATTTCCTTCTTTTAATAATACACCCATGAAAATGGAAATTTCTTCGATTTTAACACAATTTTTCGATTCATTTTCATGGTGAACATTATTTTCCCAAAACAGGAAAGGCCAAATGTACCTTAAAGTATCCCTAACAAATCACTCTTTATGAAATTTGGTATAAGAATTACCAATATGGAGATATGACTTAAAATGTTACCTCTATTAAGTGATAAATTTTGCTCCACCTGGTCAAACATTTTGGCTCACCCTGTTACAACCAGAGTAAATCTACAAAAACGAATGGTGGTTTTGAACTTTCCAGGGATAACATTAACGCCATGCAAAATATAAAAGTTTTCAAAAATTATCGAGCGGCCAACTTCCATTATTTTGGTACGCAAAAAATGGATAGACCCATATATAGAGAGAGAGCGGATTTGAAATATAAGCATATATAGGAGTATAGAGAGTATATATATATGAGAGATATGTTATATATATAGTAGGAAAGAGCATATATATATATATATATATGTTATATATAAATATATATATATGTTATTGAAGAAGATACATAGTCATGAGTTATATATATATATATAAAAGGTTATTGCTATACATATTAATATTATAAAGATATAGAATGGTATATATATATATATATATATATATATGGACATTTATAAGTGGCTGACTCAAGCAAAGTAGTTGAAAGAATTTAGGTTAAGCCTGCTGTAGTTAGTTGTTTAGATAGGTTATAAGCTAGGTTAGAAGTCAGATAGGTTTAGGGTTAGGTTAGGTTAGTTGTTACCCAAAAATTTAATTTGTATTTACCCTAAAATTATTAAAATAATGATACATTAATTATTGATTTTCGCTCCTGGAGTCAACCACTTATAAATAGCAGAGAAAGTTTAATAAAAAGTAGAGAGTTTAG
The DNA here is from genome assembly GCA_015478945.1 of Trachelipus rathkii. Lineage (NCBI taxonomy): Eukaryota > Metazoa > Arthropoda > Malacostraca > Isopoda > Trachelipodidae > Trachelipus > Trachelipus rathkii. The sequence continues at coordinate 29,658 of JABUQX010048429.1, forward strand.
TTACATATATAATTATATATATATATATATATATATATATATATATATATATATATATATATATATATATATAAAAAGAGAGAGAGAGATATATATATATCATATATATTTATATATATAGGTGAAACTAAAGAAGTTACCTGCATGATATCTCGAAAACTAAGATAGGTACAAGAAAAATGATAACATATATGGAATAAGCGAAAGAAACTATAAAAAAAAAAATTTTATTTTTATTTTTATTTTTGTTGAAAATCTAAAATTTTTTTTTTCCATTAATTTATCAACATATTTAGAATCCAGCTGTATGAAATATGTATTAAAAAAGACTTTTTTTTTTTTAACTAAAGAATACCCCAGGGTAAAACGCGAAAAGATGCAAAGAGTCGGGGCCCCCGCCTCCTGGGGACGACGGGTAGGACTGATTCTCTCCGGGGAGGGTCTCCGAAACCCCGCTCTTTGGTATTTGGGTATCGCGGGGTTCCTCCGCCCCTCCTCTACTACGGGTATGGAAAACGTCCCCCTCTGTCCCACCGTTGTCGGCTCGAGCCCCCAAAAGAATTTTTACGCTAGATTTCAGATATATGTTTTTAGTTTTCTTTTACCTATCGTAGTTTTGAGAGTAAATAAATAAAAAAGTAAAATTTTTTTTTCATTTTCCATATAAATTTCATACGTTGATTCCATATATGTTATCAGTTTTCTGTACCTATCTTAGTTTTCGAGATATCATGCGGGTAACTTTTAGTTTGGCCATATATATATATAAGTTATTATATATATATATATATATAGATATATATATATATATATATATATATATATATAAAAGTATATATATATATATATATATATATACATATATATATATATACAAATTTGTATAAGCTTAAACAAGTTAGTAATCAGTGGTGCTCATACTTTCAGCCTATGAAGATCACTACAATCTTAAAAGAATCGGTGATCACTGACTGCCAAGAAAAATTTTTTAAGTATACATTCTTACTGAAACTACGTATCCAAGCCAAAATGTAATTTACCAAGGTCACTCACTACAAATCAAACTACATTACGAGCATACGATTTTTACTACAGAGAATAGAAAATACAAAACGGAGTAAGGAAAAATATTATTGTCGGGATGACGAGGCATGGCATTGGTGATCCTCTGCGTATTTTGCAAAAGATGGCGTGTAGCTACTTATTGCTAAACGCAAGCACGAAGTTAAGTGATCATCTGTAAGGCGAGTACGGTATTTAGATTTGATTATTTTCATTTGAGAAAATGCAGACTCGCACAAATATGTTGACCCAAAGAAAGCGGTTACCTGAAGTGCTACTTTCTTCAAACAAGGATATTTATCTTCGGACATAAAAAGCCAGAAATTATTGTCTGCAGCTCTCGCTTTGAGGTTAATGTCAGAGATTAGCTTTACAACTTCGTTTTCGACTGTAGTCGTCTCCATGTCAAATAGCTTTGAAATTTCCGAAGCAACTTCTTGCACGTCCAGGCAAGCGAAGGGGTAAGTCATGAATGCCAGAATTCCCTCTATGTTTTTTATATCTGCAAAGCGCCTTTTAAATTCCTCAAGAATTTTTTTTAGCTCGGCTTCATAGGCTTCATAACTGCCCTTGTCATCGATTTTTTGCAAAAGCAAAGAAGGAATGTTCTTACAATTTTTTTCTTCTAGTTGTGCAATTAGTAAAGTTATCAAACATCCACCATCCATGTAATGAATATATTTGCCAAATATACCTTTTTAAATTACTTAAACACTGATATTTAATATTGATCAACCCAAGGTAGCATCTCTATAGATCTACCAGTCGATCGTTAGACTGAATGTTTGAGCAATCACTGCTATATAGACGTATGCCGACGAGTTTCAATTACGAAGTCCCGTGAAATCGTACGAATAATTTGGTACCTTGGTTCGATTTTTTTGTAAAGTAGGCATTTGTATTACGCATTATTTTGCTTCACTAATTGTATTAAAGGAAAATTCTTTCAGACGTATAAATTTATTATTAATTTAAATACTTATGGATAATCATATTAATAATAAATAAAAATAAAAATAATAATAATAATAATAATAATAATAATAATAATAATAATAATAATAATAATAATAATAACAATAATAATTAATTATTTTATTTTAATTTTCAATTCATTTTATTTTAATTCTAAATAGCGAAATATATTTTAATTTTTTTTTATATATATTTTGTTATTTTTTTTTTTATTTTTATTTTTTCTATTTCTTGAAACAAAAGTCTCCAATATACAAGGTTGGGTATACGGTCAAGACTTCAACGTTATTGCGAACAGGTAATAATTTTGTTGTCGGAAATATATTTAAAAAAACATTTCATAGGGCTTTATCGACGGGGGACAGAGGTAGACGAAGTCCCTTCCCGTCATCCACCGAGAGGCCGTGAGAGACCGCACCTGCCATCTTGCGCTTCACCCATTTCTTTTTAGTTAAAAAAAAGAATAATTTTACTTCTCTTTACACTTTGGTATTTTAACTAAAGGAATACTATAGGGTAAACCGCAAAGATGGCAGAAGTCGGGGTTGACGACGTGGGGGACTTCGTCCCCCCTCTGTCCCCCGTCAGCTCGAGCCCCCTAAATGGGGTGAAATAAATTTTTTTTAAATATTTCACGAATAAATGAAAAAAAGGAATTTGAAGTACGGTAGGTGCTGTTCTCTAGTTAAATGATTAGCTTTTTAATAATTTGATATATATATATGGTATATATATATATATATATATATACTATATATATATATATATATATATATATATATATATATATATATATATATATATATATATATATATATATATATATATATATGATATATATTCAAAACAGTTTCCCACTGACTTCCTATTTTAACCGATTTTTGAAGTTCCCGGGTTCCTGTGCCGGAACTAACCGAACTTTTCTGCTTTTTTAATGTCTTTCTTAATAAAATTCAGTAATTGATTTGTCATTTACTCAGTTATGATTATGCATAAAAAATAATATAGAAAATTGATATATGTGAACAAATATCATGATAAAATGACCTCGACTCTATACTTTCGAAAACTTTAAATATGAAACAATATTTTCACACTCGAACCGGTAGCTTTAATACTCTAGAACGGGGTTGGGGATATTTTTGATTTTTTTGAGATTTTTTTATTTATTTTTATTTTTTTAGACACAAATTGCTTTTTTAATTATTATTTTTATTTTATTAGTTCACATGTTGAGAAAAGTAGAAGTGCAATTATTCAAAAATATAGAAAAAAAAAAAATTATATATATATATATATATATATATATATATATATATATATATATATATATATATATATATATATATATATATATATATATATATATATATATATATATATATATATATATATATATATATATATATATAGTTTTTATATACTGTATAATATCTGAGTACTCTAATTTTATTTATTTCTTTATTAAAAATGACTTGAAACAACATTGATGAATTTACTTATTATGTAGATGAAATATATTTATCATTAATTAGGTAATAGCTAGGATTAATTATTAATTTAGAAAAAAAAGTGGCCTAAAAAAAAAAAAAAAATAAAAAAATCATGATTTTTTAATAAAAAAAAAAATACGTAAAAATCAGTTGATTTAAATATTTGATCTTTTTGTGCCAATCCTGCTCTAGAATCTAGACCTGGGGATAAATAAAATTTGTACAGGGTATTATTATTATTATTATTATTAATTATTATTATTATTATTATTATTATTATTATTATTATTATTATTATTATTAAAAGAAATTAACTTTAAAGTAGAAACTACTACAAAACAAAATATTAACTAAACTGTTTAAGCAAAAAATTTAAATTTTTAAAACAAGATTCCATAATTTTCTTACTTAAAATGAACTTATTTGAATTTTGAAATGTTGTGGTGTAGGAAAATAAGTTGCTCTCCATGTTGTGGAGTTAAACGTCATCTCTTATCCTCAAACACGTTACCCGCTTCTGAAAAAAGCTTTTTAAACTTTGAAGACCCGTAGAACTTTATATAAGCTGCGTTTCCAGAAGCCCGACTGCAGCCCGGGCGGGCACACAGGCGCACATGCATCGTTTCCAGAGCCCGTTTGCGCACTTCTACGTCACGTAAACGTCACAGTCAGGCGCCCGTTGTTAAATCCTCGATTTCGGGAATTAATAAACGGGCGGGCTGCGCGGAAGAATACTTTGTTTACAAACAAATCTTTTTACAAAACATGTGTCGGAAATGGCTTGCCAAAATTTTTTAATATTTCAGTTAACTTTTATATTAAGGATACTAATATATCGTATCATTTCATAAAATAGATACATATAAGTATAAGAGTCATGGGCGTAGGCAGGATTTCATTTAGGGGGGGGCAAAGGTTGAGTGATATATATATATATATATATATATATATATATATATATATATATATATATATATATATATATATATATATATATATATATATATATATATGTATATTCCCAGGTATCTTACCTTGTAAAAAATGCTTTGGGAAATTTAATCCGAATTTATTATTTTAGAGGGATAATACATTTTATTCCCTTCTATAGACATTATTATTTTTATAATTTATAAAAAAAGACTTCTTTTCGCATTTTTTTAAACTCCACATCGAATTTAAAAATATGCGGTTTAAACTTATTATTAATTTATTGACTGTTGTTAGTTAGGCTAGTGTTAGCCTAGCCATACCGTGGCGTAGCTTAACTCGTAGATGAAACCTGACGATATTTTTAAAATAACAGGAAACGAATCTGTTTTATTAAATTTTCTCCAAGAATGCAATATAATAAAACATGAGTTATGTGAGATATGTCAAATATATTGTTGTAGTGCGGAAATGCAAAAAACAAATAATCAAAAAAGAAACAAAATTAAATAATAAAATTAAACATAATAAATTAAATAAAAACTACAAGAGCTACAGGGAAAAGGAATACATTTTGTAAATCCTGGTAAAAATGTCAAAAAAATTATTATTAATTGTAGTAATAAGGAGTAGAAAGCCTATTTAGAGAGAATTTTTATGTTACTCAAAAATAAAATAAATAGACTTTCTAGTAAATTTTGTTTATTTTTTTAACTAAAGAATACCCTGCGGGTATACCGGCAATTTGATGGAGTCGGGGGCCTGGCCTTCTTGGGAACTATTATGGGCTGGATCACTCTCTCTCCGGGAGTGGCTCCAGAACCCCTGCTCTTGGTATTTAAGTGTCGCGTGGGGTTCTCCGCCTCGCCTCTACGGGGCATGG
>JABUQX010048429.1:40000-57500 GCA_015478945.1 Trachelipus rathkii
TTCACATTTATTCGTTTCAGTCACTATGATCTGGATAGTCGTAGGCTGAGCATTGCCTATCTACTTAATTTAGATGATAAAAATATCGTCGATTGCATAGAGAGAGAGAGAGAGCGAGAGACGCGAAATTAAAAACCAGCCAAACTTTTAACTCGTTACTAACAGTACAGTTTCTACAAATTTGCCTATATATATATATATATATATATATATATATATATATATATATATATATATATATATATATATATATATATATATATATATATATATATATATATATATATAGGACATTTATAAGTGGTTGACTCCGTTAATATTAGGTTAGGTTAATTAAATATCGAAATATTTGAAATATCGATACATTTGAAATATTGAAAAGAAGCCAGGAAAATGATAAAATACGAAAGTTTAATTTTAAATTTAGTGAAGCAACTTTTATATATATATATATATATATATATATATATATATATATATATATATATATATATATATATATATATATATATATATATATATATATATATATATATATATATATATATATATATATATATATATATATATGGGCGCTAAGACGTTTACGCAGCATCGATTTGGCACAGATTTGTGCCAAATTTTGTATATGCAGCAGTGGCAAAAGGGGTATTTACCCTTTTTAGGGGGCTCGAGCCGATGGGGGACGAAGGGGGGGACGTTTCATACCCCGGAGGGGATGGTCGGAGGAACCCCCGCGACACCCAAAGACCAAAGAGCGGGGGTTCCGGAGACCATCCCCGGAGGGGGGGATTAGTCCCCCCCGTAGTCCACCTAGAGGCCGAGAGACCCCGATTCCTGACATCGGGGCGGTCTACCCGTGGGTATTCGTTAGTTTTGAACACCCGAAAAATTTTATAAAAAAAACTTTTCGCCTTTTTTCTTAATGTCACATTCAATATTGCATGCGTTACATTTCTTATTCATCACAATTAATTGTAAATATTGCAAAAAACTTAAAAGTGACCAGTCACTTGAACAAATTTCGTATATGTCACTTACATTCATTTCTGCTAAATACTAATAATTTACGAGTAAAAATATAAATTTATAGTTTAATTTTTTTTGTAAAACAAGTGAAGCTACTTTTCGCTCATTTTTTGGTGTTTTTTATTTTCTTTTAAATTTAACTTCTATTCACATTAAAATAAAAATTGTTTTTATAATCTTTATCGATATATAATCGATATACAGTAAAATCAACAATCATACGATAGGTAAGAAAAGTAACCTTTACCATATATATATATATATATATATATATATATATATATAGATATATATATATATATATATATATATATATATATATATATATATATATATATATATATATATATATATATATATATATATATATATATAGGTATATATATATATATATATATAAATATATATATATATATATATATATATATATATATATATATATTACCTGAAATAGTAGAGAATTATTACTTCGTGTGATATGAAAAAGGAAGAAAAAATTGGTAGCCTTTCGTTGGAACAAAAATAAACACTTTTCTCAGTAAAGTAGCTTCACAATTTTTCAAACACTTTATCACCAATACTATTAACATCTATTAATAATTAAAACTTTTAAACAATTATAACCACTGTAATAAATTAAAAAAAATCTGCGGTAAAGTCTGAATTTGCGATACCAAAACATAATTAATTAAAGATTGGTTGGATCACCTTTCCACATAAACAAATCTTAAGTTCAACTGACATTTGACAATTCCAGCAACATTTTGATCGTAATCAAGTTTAAGGTTATTTCTAGCGACATTTTAGCGAATCTTATCGATATTTATTATTATTATTATATTAGCTGAAATAACGTATAAAATACATACCTAACTATTCGAATCATTTTGAATATGTTTCTTCTTTATAATTAAACCATATGTATTTCAAATAAATAATTTATTAATTATAACACCATATAATCATTCTTTGGACAGTTTATGGTCACAAGCTATACAACTAGGCGTAACTAGGGGAGCTAAGGGGACCAGCTGACCACTCTCCCCCAGCAATTTGCTTAGTTAATAAAAAATAGTAACAAGCTTTCTGATATTCAGAAAATGTGGCCATGGGGAGAAGGGTGCAGTTGGTCGTCTGGAAATTCATGTCCCCTATCCCCTTAGTTACTTCTATGGGTTCTCCATTTTTTAATAGGATTAATTACAATTAATATAAGCAACCTTTATTTCGCGTAATTGCGGTCTAAGCTAAGAAAGATTTCTCGTACAAATTAATAAAAATTGAGCCCCATTCTCATTTCCTCAACTTTCAAAGAATTTAAGAATTGTTATTAAAAGTTTGGTAAAAAATTATGACTTTTAATTACCTAATTATATGATTATAAACAATATATATATATATATATATATATATATATATATATATATATATATATATATATATATATATATATATATATATATATATATATATATATATATATATATATATATATATATATTATATATATATATGAAAACATATGTTTATATTTTTATATATATATATATATTATATATATAAATATATATATATATATAATATAAGTAGTAATAGAGCCAGTCCCGCACCAACTTTTTTCTATATAAATGAATAGAGATATATTAGGTTTATATGGAGAATTGATAGCCCGAAGGGCTATCAATTCGACAAACAGACAAAACCGAAGGTTTTGTCTGTGTTTGTCTATGTTTGTCTATGTTTGTTTGTGTTTGTTTGTGTTTGTTTGTATTTATTATTTTTATTATTAAGTCGAAGAAATTATGATCACGTAGTGATCATAATTTCGAGTTGTGTGGTGCTCCAAAAACTCTGACTCCGACTCCGACTCCGACTCCGACTCCGACTCCGACTCCGACTCCGACTCCGACTCCGGCTCCGGGCGCGGTTCTTACTCCGGCTCCGGGCGCGGTTCTGACTCTTGTGATTTATCCTCTGGAGTTTATTATTATTATTATTTTTATTATTATTATTATTATTATTATTATTATTATTATTATTATTATTATTATTAGTAGTAGTAGTAGTAGTAGTAGTAGTAGTAGTAGTAGTAGTAGTAGTTAGAGTTATCGTATCGGGTTAAAATTTGGAGAGGTGTTAGATGGGGAGGTAACCTCGTCGTAGCCGATGTTACATCCCACTGGGTCCCCCCGAAGGGGGGACCCCACCCTCACTTAAAAATCAAAGTGTTCGTAATAGGCTGAAATTTGGTGAGAGGATTCAGACTTGAGTTTCTAGAAATACTTGGTATGTGAATCTGAGGAGTTGGCTCCGGCACCGGTGCTGGAGCCACTGCGGAGCCGTGTTAATAAACAGTCGTATAACAACAATGTTGGTGTCCTTATAAGGGTTATCGGGGTCGTAGAGTTCGAATATGATGATTATAAGACCGTATAGGGTGTCTAGGATTCCCCAGAGGGGATCCCACCCCAAACATTAAATATGACATAAGACAACGATAACTTGATATGTGCGCCTTTTTAGGTTGTATCTGTAGTGTATCCGGGGTAAAATGACCGATTTGACCAAATTCGGGGACCAGCCCCACAAAATCTGAAATAATTGAAACATAAGAAATGATGAAACTCGGTGATAGGACACCTTTCTGAGATTGTATCTTAGATGCCCCGGGTGTATAATGACTGTGGGTGCCCCAGACGGGGTACTCACCCCAAAATCTGAAATATTGACATAGAACAACGAAACTTGATATGCAGCCTTTTTAGGTTGTATCTTAGATGTATCTGGGGTAAAATGACCGATTTGACCAAATTCGGGGACCAGCCCCCCAAATCTGAAATATTGACATAGAATGATGAAACTCGGTATACAACCTTCTGAGGATGTATCTTAGATGACCCCGGGTGTAAAATGACTGTGGGTGCCCCAGACGGGGTACTCACCCCAAAATCTGAAATATTGACATAGAACAACGAAACTTGATATGCAGCCTTTTTAGGTTGTATCTTAGATGTATCCGGGGTAAAATGACCGATTTGACCAAATTCGGGGACCAACCCCCAAATCTGAAATATTGACATAGAATGATGAAACTCAGTATACAACCTTCTGAGGATGTATCTTAGATGACCCAGGGTGTAAAAATGACTGTGGGTGCCCCAGACGGGGTACTCACCCCAAAATCTGAAATATTGACATAGAACAACGAAACTTGATATACAGCCTTTTTAGGTTGTATCTTAGATGTATCCGGGGTAAAATGACCGATTTGACTAAATTCGGGGACCAGCCCCACCAAATCTGAAATATTGACATAGAATGATGAAACTCGGTATACAACCTTCTGGGATGTACTAGATGACCGGGGTGTAAAATGACTGTGGTGCCCCAGACGGGGTACTCACCCAAAATCTGAAATATTGACATAGAACAACGAAACTTGATATACAACCTTTTTAGGTTGTATCTTAGATGTATACGGGGTAAAATGACCGATTTGACCAAATTCAGGGACCGGCCCCACAAAACTGAAATATTGACCTAGAACGATGAAACTCGGTATATACCTTTCATATAAGGTACTCATATCATATATGGGTTAAATAGCTACGTCTAAGGGGGTGGGGGGTCCCCGCCCCACAAAACCTAAATATTGGGGTAGAACAACGAAACTTGGTATACATCCTTTCTTATGATGTATCCACGATACAGAAAAGAAAAAAAAGAAAAAAAAATTAAAAAAAAAAAATTTTATAAATAAAATTTTTAAAAAAAAAAAAAAAAAAAAAAAAAAAAAAAAAAAAAAAAAATAAAAAAAATAAAAAAAAAAAATTTTTTTAAAATTTAAAAAAAATTTTTTTAAATAAATTTAAAAATTTAAAAAATTTTTAATTTTTTTTTAAAAAAAAATTAAAAAAATTAAAAAATTAAACATTTTTTGTATCTTTTAAGTTTATAACATAAAAAATTTACGTTTTTTATATAAATCAAATACCCTCAAAAGCCTCTGGAGCCTCTGGAGCCTCTGGAGCCTCTTGAGTCTCCAGATCCCCATCCTCCTCAGCCTCCCTTCCCTCACGCCCCTATGCCCCTCTCCATCTATGATCTATTGATTCATGTCCAACTTTTGTATAGCATAACAAAAAGACTTTCATTTATTTGTTTAATATTTAATTAACATTTAGTGTTTCTGTGTTAAAATTTAATAAATTAAAAAGCACTCTAAAGTTCAAGAGAAATGTTCTTGCCTTAAACCTGTAAATCAGTAAATCAAACCACGCCACCCCTCCCCAACCTGACCAATTCTTAATTTTACATTAAGATAGTAATATGTAACAAAATTTTTTTCATAACATTATCTAATTATGATACTGACAACGAATATAATGCAAAGTAACCAAGTTCCATACTTAACAACAGTAAGTATGTAACTAACATTGAGTGCAGAACGGAACTAACTTACACTTTTTCTACATATCATGGATATTTTTCACATTACATAGTAATTATTTAACAAAACCTTTATCAATAACCCTTGTCTAATATCATACTGTCATGAATAATATGCTAAACGTAACAAAGTTTCACATCATAAAAGCAAACATAGCAATCATCTGAACTAAACGAATATAAGTACATTCACAAACCTAACACATCTTAAACAGGAATAAACAGTTAACATTAACAAACTTCCATACTTAACAACAGTAAAGTAACTAACATTGAGCGCAGAACGTAACCTACTTACACTTTTTCTAACATACCACTGATGTTTTTACATTAACATAGTAACATTTAACAAAAATTTATCACAACCTTGTGTGAGTATCTTACTGATCAATGAATATAAACTAACGTAACAAAGTTTTCATATTAATAAAGCAAACATAGGATCATATGAACTACGAATATAATGTCACTCACAATCCTAACACCTCTTATACACGATGCCAGTCAACATAACAAAAGTTCAATACTAACACAGTAAAGTAAGCTAACACTTTGCATACAGAACGAACCAGATTACGACGCCTGATACGGAAAATAATTCAATTAACAAATCATGTAGACGCGTGTTTGTTTATTTATTTATTTTCTTTTTAACTTCATTTCTTTAAAACTTTTTTGTTTTTAAAAAAACTTTTTTTTTTTTAAATTTTTATTTCTTTAAAACTTTTTGTTTTTAAAAAACTTTTATTTATTTTTTAACTTTATTTCTTTAAAACTTTTTGTTTTAATTTTATTTCTTTAAAACTTTTTGTTTTTTTTTTACTAAAAATTTTTATTCTTTTTTATGTTTATAACAAAAAAAAATTATATTTTTACATACACTAAAACAGTAAATCAGTAAATCATACTATCCATCCTATCATCCCCAACTCAACCATGATCTATAGATCCCCTGATCTATTAGGATAGCATCTGACATAACAAAGTTTTACATATGTTAAAGTTAAACTACGGACATAACATACTTAACACACAACAGCAGTACGAATAAACAGCCATCACTAGCATCTTACCCGATAAAGTTTACATGGTGAGGAAGTAAAACAAGTTTTCATTTTTTATAACATATAATTTTCAATGAAAAGAGCATTACATAAATACATAAATAAAAAACATACGTTTTATTTTAAACATATTACGTCATCTAATCAAAGGACAAGGGATTCTGTATAAATTGAGCAAGTTCTATATATTTCTCCAGAGATTCAACACCCTTTGAAAGGATGTAAGTATAAATACTACCTGCTGCATTAATCCATTCTTCAGCATACATAGATTCAGTAGCATGCATTCTCTCGTTCCAGAGAGATGTAAATGTATCCTTGCTGATAGTTATTAACGTACTCCTGTATTTCACATTATAAGGTAAACCGCATGTTTCTTTGTAAATATCATAGATTACACCATGTGCCATATGAATTAAATCCTCGAGTATATCGACCTCTTTAAGATGAGACATTAATTCATTTTTCATTTTAACCAAAGCTGTAATATTTTCAGATGATTGAACAGTGAAACCTATACATGTATGAGCGAATGTGTCAGCATAGAGGGGTTTCCAATAGTTGCGTACATCAATACTTTTAACATTATCAGACGCTGTGAAAACAACCTCTATTCTATTATAACCTCTCCCACTGTCACCTCTGATAGATATTTCACTTGATGGCGATCCATCAGATGATCCATAATTAGCCATTACCCAAGCTTCTGAGGTATCGATAATCTTGATGAATTCATCAACCGAAATGAATAAAGGTCTATTATTTGCACCTCCGAATGGAATACATGTAATATATCGCTCTCCATTTGTTTGACCGACAAAATATAAATACACAATCATTTGGGTATTACGAGGTCCTCGTAGATATTTCATAACGAGCTTTAGGAGCAGAATGAGAATGAAATCATGCATACACACGAAAAATGTCTTACTGATCGAAATCGTAAATATATAACGATCTAAAAGGGTATGAGATTCTTTCTTTCAACCAATCAGTTCGAGAATTTGTTCAAACTCCTCCCACCTTTCGAAACATTACGCAATATCTATGATTCTTGTATGGTTTTTTCGAAACATTATGCAATACCATTGATTATTGTTTGTCATAGGATCAACATAACATTATTTAAAAACATTTTTATGTTTCCGTGTTTTTGCTAATGTCTTTATGTTTTATAACAACTCTAAAAAACTTTTATTTATTTTTAATTTCCATTTCATTAAAACTTTTTGTTTTTTAAAAAAACTTTTATTTATTTTTAATTTCATTTCATTAAAACTTTTTGTTTTTTAAAAAAACTTTTAATTTTTAATTTTATTTCTTTAAAACTTTTTGTTTTTACTAAAAATTTTATTCTTTTTATGTTTATAACAAAAAAAATTTAAAATTTTTACATACCCAAATAAGCATAAATCAGTAAATCATCCCAGCCACCCTGCTTTCCTCATCGTCTCCTACCCGTCCATGATCTATCGATCTATCGAACTATTGATCCAAGTCACATGTCGTGTATCATTTTGAATAAACACAACATAAAAACAAGCTCATTATACACTGATCAACGAATATATGCTAACATAACAAAGTTTTCACATTAATAAAACTAACATAGCATCATCTGATCTAAGAATATAATGTACAACGACAAACCTAACACATCTCAAACCTCAATAAACGGTTAAAATTAACAAAGTTCCATACTTAACAACAGTAAAGTAACTAACATAACATACACAAATACAAAATCGTAACCTAAATCCTACTTTCTTCAAGCATTTCTCTAACATAACAATGCTAGTGTTTACATTAACATAGTAATATTTAACAAAAATTTATCATAACATTGGCTAATTATCTTACTGATCAACGAATATACGCTAATAATGTACAAAGACAAACCTATCACAACTTACATACAAATAAACTGTTAACATTAACAAAGTTCCACACTTGACACCAGTAAAACAACTAACATTGCATGCAAAACGTAACCGATTCTTACTTTTTCAAGCATAACTCTAACATATTAACGTTAATCTTACACTAACACAGTAACATTTAGCAAAAATGTATCATAACCTTGTCTGATTATCATACCGATCAACAAATATACTCTAACATAATAAAGTTTCCACATCAATAAAACTAACATAGCGTAACATGAACTAAGAAAATAATGCACAAAGACAAACATAACACATCTTAAGCAGGAATAAGCAGTCAACATTAACAAAGTTCCACACTTGACACCAGTAAAGCAACTAACATGGTATGCAAAACGTAACTTATTCTTACTTTTTCAAGCATAACTCTAACATATTAACGTTAATCTTACACTAACACAGTAACATTTAGCAAAAATTTATCACAACATTGGTTTAATTATCATAACAGACCAGCGAAAAAGTAGCCTAACATAATAAAGTTCCCAGCTTAAATAAAGCCTAACATACCATCAACTGAACTAAGAAAAGAAAATAATGCCCAAAGACAAAAACATAACACATCTAGCAGGAATAGCAGTCACATTAACAAAGTTCCAACACTTGACACCAGTAAAGCAACTAACATGGTATGCAAAACGTAACCTAATCTTACTTTTTTCAAGCATAACTCTAACATATTAACGTTAATCTTACACTAACACAGTAACATTTAACTAAAATTTCTCACAACATTGGTTAATTATCATACAGAGCAGCGAAAGTATGCTAACGTACCAAAGTTTCCACATCAATAAAGCTAACATAGCGTAACATGAACTAAGAAAATAATGCACAAAGACAAACCTATCACAACTTACACACAAATAAACTGTTAACATTAACAAAGTTCCACACTCAAACCAGTAAAGTAACTAACATTGAATGCAAAACGTAACCTATTCTTACTTTTTCAAGCATATCTCTATATATTAAAAATCTTACACTGACACAGTAACATTTAACTAAATTTCTCACAACAGTGGTTAATTATACTGATCAGCGAAAGTATGCTAACGTAATAAATGTTTCCACATCAATAAAACTAACATAACGTAACATGACTAAGAAAATAATGCAAAAAATAAAGGAAAAAAAAAAACCAAAAAAACCCCCCCCTAACAAAACAACTTAAGAAATAAAAAGAAAAATTAAGCCCCCCCCCCCTTGTTAACATTAACAAAGTTTCCCACTTAATATACTAACCAGTGAATATATGCTAACATAACAATGTTTTTTCACATTAATAAAGCTAATAGCATATATGGACTAGGAAAAATAATGTACAACCGACAAAACGCTGACACAATGTTTAAGTCCGAATAACTGCTATCATTAACCGACTTTCATACTTGCCATTAGTAAGTAACTAACATTAACATGCAAAACGTAACCTAGTCACACTTTTTCAAGCATGTCTCTAACATATCAATACTAATTTTATTTTTAAGCTTATCTCTTTTTAGACTACACCCCCCCTTTCAGAAAATTTCAACATGAAACATGAAAATGATTTTATGCTTTAACCATTTACATAAAGTGATGCAATACTTATTATATTTATTAAACAAACTGGTAAATCTGGCAACTGCGTATCATACAGAGGTGATTTGACAGCACTGTATAGACTTGGGAGCTGAGTTATATATAAATCAGTGAGCTACTCGAGGGTGTATTCATAATCAAGAGCTCTTACGATCAATACTTTAAGACACATTTCGTTAGATCCTGTTGTATCATTATCCGTGTTTTTTTTTTTTTTTTTTCAAATCAATACTTATTCAGCTAAGTAAGATTTTTTTTTTTTTATTATTTAATATATATTCTCATTTAAAAAAATTTATTCCAGGCTAGTCCTTCGAGAATGAATCCCCCAGATAAGAAGAGAAAGACCACTATAACAGACATAACACATATCTCTGTAGAGAAACTTAAAAAAGTCAATGGAAAGGCATACATATGAAGTAAAGGTTATTGATGAAAACTTCTTCCATGGACTGAGAGATCTTGAATCATCAATGACTTCGTTAACAACCATCTCGAGTGATGATGATCTTGAAGCATCAGTCAAAATGGTTGTTAATGAAGTCATTGATGCTATATTACAAGACTTAGACTATGATAGGATTCGTATGAGGGTTGGAATCAATTTCACTTTTGGCGATGATCAGTCACCTGACCGGAAATACTATGTAAACATCAGTTAAAGGGTGAACTTTACTAATGTAACGATGTTTGAAACTAAGATTTTGGGGCGTTAGTTTCAAACATCGTTACATTAGTAAAGTTCACCTAGAGAAAGATGCTGTAGACCATGCTTTCAAAGCTGTTGTTCTGTTTAGGAAAATAACTCATGATATCATAAACGCAACTAAGAATATAATATACAAAGGCAAACCTAACATACCTAGTGTATGAATAATAAGCTAACATCCTGAAAATTCCCTACTTATCAAAGGTAAAGTAGCTAATAGGTCATACAATACTCGATATGCTCCCACTTTTCTCGCATATCAGCAACAGGTAAAGTCGTATCATCTAACAAAATCCCTTAACAAAGTGACCAATCTATCAAAGATACCAACATCTTGAACTATGAATTAACACTATCTTCAACAAAGTGTCACTCGTTTTGAGTATAACATCAATTGAAGTATGAATAAACATAGACATTACCAAAATTCTAGAGCAAACCTAACATTACCCAACAAAAAACTTAACCTAGGCTCACGTTTCTAACACATCATCATAGGTTAACACAGTAATATCTTACAAAAACTCATCATTTCTCTAACAAAGCAGTGTTATTTTCACATTGTTATAGTAATATTTAACATAACGTACCTAACTTACGAATAAACAGTTTTAATTAATCAAGAGTATCTAAAGCAACACATTACCACCCGAGAGAAAACCCAGGGTGGATGCGCCCCTTGAAAGGGTATGAATCTTGAGAGGGGGGATCACCCCGAAGGGGTGTAAGCAGGCTTTGGGCCTCAGCCCGAAGGGCTGAGGCCTTACCCCTCCTTCGGAGGGGTAATGCCTGCTTACACCCCTTCTGGGGTGATCCCCCCTCTCAAGATTCATACCCTTTCAAGGGGCGCATCCACCCTGGGTTTTCTCTCGGGTGGTAATGTGTTGCTTTAGATACTCTTGATTAATTAAAACTGTTTATTCGTAAGTTAGGTACGTTATGTTAAATATTACTATAACAATGTGAAAATAACACTGATTTGTTAGAGAAATGATGAGTTTTTGTAAGATATATGTGTTATACCTATGATGACACTATTAGGAACGTGAGCCTAGGTTAAGTTTTTTGTTTGGTATGTAGGTTTGCTCTAGTAATTTGGTAATTCTATGTTTATTCATACTCCAATTGATGTTTAATACTCAAACGAGTGACACTTTGTTGAAGATAGTGTATTCATAGTTCAAGATGTTGGTATCTTTTTAGATTGGACACTTTTAAGGGACTTTTGTTAGATGATTCGACTTTTACCTGGTTCTGATATGCGAGAAAAAGTGGGGAGCATACGAGTATTGTATGACTAATTAGCTACTTTACCTTTGTAAGTAGGGAATTTTCCAGGATGTTAGCTGATTATTCATACACTAGGTATGGTTAGGTTTGCCTTGTAATATTATATTCTTAGTTGCGTTTATGATATCATGAGTTATTTTTAAACAGAACAACAGCTTTGAAAGCATGGTCTACAGCATCTTTCTCTAGGTGAACTTTACTAATGTAACGATGTTTGAAACTAACGCCCCAAAATCTTAGTTTCAAACATCGTTACATTAGTAAAGTTCACCCTTTAACTGATGTTTACATAGTATTTCCGGTCAGGTGACTGATCATCGTCAAAAAGTGAAATTGATTCCAACCCTCATACGAATCCTATCATAGTCTAAGTCTTGTAATATAGCATCAATGACTTCATTAACAACCATTTTGACTGATGCTTCAAGATCATCATCACTCGAGATGGTTGTTAACGAAGTCATTGATGATTCAAGATCTCTCAGTCCATGGAAGAAGTTTTCATCAATAACCTTTACTTCATATGTATGCCTTTCCATTGACTTTTTTAAGTTTCTCTACAGAGATATGTGTTATGTCTGTTATAGTGGTCTTTCTCTTCTTATCTGGGGGATTCATTCTCGAAGGACTAGCCTGGAATAAATTTTTTAAATGAGAATATATATTAAATAATAATAATAAAAAAAAAAAATCTTACTTAGCTGAATAAGTATTGATTTGAAAAAAAAAAAAAAAAACACGGATAATGATACAACAGGATCTAACGAAATGTGTCTTAAAGTATTGATCGTAAGAGCTCTTGATTATGAATACACCCTCGAGTAGCTCACTGATTTATATATAACTCAGCTCCCAAGTCTATACAGTTCTGTCAAATCACCTCTGTATGATACGCAGTTGCCAGATTTACCAGTTTGTTTAATAAATATAATAAGTATTGCATCACTTTATGTAAATGGTTAAAGCATAAAATCATTTTCATGTTTCATGTTGAAATTTTCTGAAAGGGAGGTGTAGTCTAAAAAGAGATAAGCTTAAAAATAAAATTAGTATTGATATGTTAGAGACATGCTTGAAAAAACGTGTGACTAGGTTACGTTTTGCATGTAATGTTAGTTACTTACTAATGGCAAGTATGGAACTTTGTTAATGATAGCAGTTTATTCGGACTTAACATGTGTCAGGTTTGTCGTTGTACATTATTTTCCTAGTTCATATGATGCTATGTTAGCTTTATTAATGTGAAAACATTGTTATGTTAGCATATATTCACTGACTAGTATATAAAGAACCCAGTGGAACTTTGTTAATGTTAACAGTTTATTCGTATGTAAGTTGTGTTAGGTTTGTCTTTTTGCATTATTTTCTTAGTTCATGTTACGTTATGTTAGTTTTATTGATGTGGAAACTTTATTACGTTAGCATACTTTCGTTGATCAGTATAATTAACCACTGTTGTGAGAAATTTTAGTTAAATGTTACTGTGTCAGTGTAAGATTAACGTTAATATGTTAGAGATATGCTTGAAAAAGTAAGAATAGGTTACGTTTTGCATACCATGTTAGTTGCTTTACTGGTTTTGAGTGTGGAACTTTGTTAATGTTAACAGTTTATTTGTGTGTAAGTTGTGATAGGTTTGTCTTTGTGCATTATTTTCTTAGTTCATGTTACGCTATGTTAGCTTTATTGATGTGGAAACTTTGTTACGTTAGCATACTTTCGCTGCTCTGTATGATAATTAACCAATGTTGTGAGAAATTTCAGTTAAATGTTACTGTGTTAGTGTAAGATTAACGTTAATATGTTAGAGTTATGCTTGAAAAAAGTAAGATTAGGTTACGTTTTGCATACCATGTTAGTTGCTTTACTGGTGTTAAGTGTGGAACTTTGTTAATGTTGACTGCTTATTCCTGCTTAGATGTGTTATGTTTGTCTTTGGCATTATTTTTGTTAGTTCAGTTGATGGTATGTTAGCTTTATTAATGTTTGGGGAAACTTTATTATGTTAGCATACTTTTCGCTTGTCTGTATGATAATTAACCATTTATGTTGTGAATAATTTTTGCTAATGTTACTTGTGTTAGTGTAAGATTTACCGTTAATATGTTAGGTTATGCTTGAAAAAGTAAGAATAAGTTACGTTTTGCATACCATGTTAGTTGCTTTACTGGTGTCAAGTGTGGAACTTTGTTAATGTTAACAGTTTATTTGTATGTAAGTTGTGTTAGGTTTTGTCTTGTGCATATTTTCTTAGTTTCATGTTACGCTTATGTTAAGTTTTTTTGATGTGGAAACTTATATGTTAGGAAGTATATTGTTGATCGGTGATAATCAGACAAGGTATGAATACATTTTTGCTAAATGTTACTGTGTTAGAGTAAGATTAACGTTAATATGTTTAGAGTTATGCTTGAAAAAAGTAAGAATCGGTTACGTTTTGCAATGCAATGTTAGTTGTTTTACTGGTGTCAAGTGTGGACTTTGTTAATGTTAACAGTTTATTTGTATGTAAGTTGTGTGTAATAGGTTTGTCTTTGTACATTAATTTCTTAGTTCATATGATGCTATGTAAGAATAATTAGCCAATGTTATGCATAAAATTTTTTGGTTAAATATTACTAATGTTAATGGTAAAACACTAGCATCTGTTAATGTTAGAGAATGTGAGAAAGTAAGGATAGGTTACGATTTTTTGTTGTTAATGTAGTTATTTACTGTGTTAAGTATGGAACTTTTGTTAATTTTAACCGTTTATTGAGGTTTGAGATGTGTTAGATTTGTCGTTGTACAATTATATTTCTTGAGATCAGATGATGCTATGTAGTTTTTATTAATGTGAACTTTGTTATGTTAGCATATTTCCTTGATCAGTGTATAATGAGGCTTGTTTTTATGTGTGTTTATTCAAAAGTGATACACGACATGTGAACTTGATCAATAGTTCCGATAGATCGATAGATGCATGACGGGTAGGGAGACGAATGAGGAAAGCAGGGGTGGCTGGGATGATTTACTGATTTATTGCTTTGGGATGTAAAATGTAAATTTTTTTTTGTTAAACATAAAAAGAATAAAATTTTTAGTAAAAACAAAAAGTTTAAAAGAAATAAAATTAAAAAATTAAAAGTTTTTTTTTAAAAAACAAAAAGTTTTAATGAAATGAATTAAAATAAATAAAAGTTTTTTTAAAAAACAAAAAGTTTTTATAAATGAAATAAAATAAATAAAAGTTTTTTAAGAACAAAAAGTTTTAAAGAAAAGATCATTAGCGAGACATAACAATGTTTTTAATAAATTTGTTTATGTTGATCCTATACAGAACACAATAATCAATGGTATTGCATAATGTTTCGAAAACGAACCATACAAGAATCATGATATGCCGTAAGTTTCGAAACAGTGGTAGTATTCTTGTTTACTTTCTTCTGGTTGGTTGAAAGAAAGAATCTCATTACCTTTTAGATCTGTTTATATATACGATTTTCATCAGTAAGACATTTTTCGTTGTGTATGCATGATGTCATCTCATTCTGCTTCTAAGCTCGTTAGAAATATCTTTACGAGGACCTTCGTAATACCCAATGATGTGGTATTTATATTTTTTCGTCAAACAAATGGAGAGCGATATATTACATGTATTCCATTCGGAGGTGCAAATAATAGACCTTTATTCATTTCGGTTGATGAATTCATCAAGATTATCGATACCTCAGAAGCTTGGGTAATGGCTAATTATGGATCATCTGATGGATCGCCATCAAGTGAAATATCTATCAGAGGTGACAGTGGGAGAGGTTATAATAGAATAGAGGTTGTTTTCACAGCGTCTGATAATGTTAAAAGTATTGATGTACGCAACTATTGGAAACCCCTCTATGCTGACACATTCGCTCATACATGTATAGGTTTCACTGTTCAATCATCTGAAAATATTACAGCTTTGGTTAAAATGAAAAATGAATTAATGTCTCATCTTAAAGAGGTCGATATACTCGAGGATTTAATTCATATGGCACATGGTGTAATCTATGATATTTACAAAGAAACATGCGGTTTACCTTATAATGTGAAATACAGGAGTACGTTAATAACTATCAGCAAGGATACATTTACATCTCTCTGGAACGAGAGAATGCATGCTACTGAATCTATGTATGCTGAAGAATGGATTAATGCAGCAGGCAGTATTTATACTTACATCCTTTCAAAGGGTGTTGAATCTCTGGAGAAATATATAGAACTTGCTCAATTTATACAGAATCCCTTGTCCTTTGATTAGATGACGTAATATGTTTAAAATAAAACGTATGTTTTTTATTTATGTATTTATGTAATGCTCTTTTCATTGAAAATTATATGTTATAAAAAATGAAAACTTGTTTTACTTCCCCACCATGTAAACTTTATCGGGTAAGATGCTAGTGATGGCTGTTTATTCGTACTGCTGTTGTGTGTTAAGTATGTTATGTCCGTAGTTTAACTTTAACATATGTAAAACTTTGTTATGTCAGATGCTATCCTAATAGATCAGGGGATCTATAGATCATGGTTGAGTTGGGAATGATAGGATGGATAGTATGATTTACTGATTTACTGTTTTAGTGTATGTAAAAATATAATTTTTTTTTGTTATAAACATAAAAAAGAATAAAATTTTTAGTAAAAAACAAAAAGTTTTAAAGAAATAAAATTAAAACAAAAAGTTTTAAAGAAATAAAGTTAAAAATAAATAAAAGTTTTAAAGAAATAAAGTTAAAAATAAATAAAAGTTTTTTAAAAACAAAAAGTTTTAAAGAAATAAAAATTTAAAAAAAAAGTTTTTTTAAAAACAAAAAAGTTTTAAAGAAATGAAGTTAAAAAGAAAATAAATAAATAAACAAACACCGCGTGCTACTGATTTGTTAAATGAATATTTTCCGTATCAGCGTCGTATCTGTTCGTTCTGTATGCAATGTTAGTTACTTTACTGTTGTTAAGTATTGAACTTTGTTAATGTTGACTGCTTATTCGTGTATAAGATGTGTTAGGATTGTGAGTGTACATTATATTCGTAGTTCATATGATCCTATGTTTGCTTTATTAATATGAAAACTTTGTTACGTTAGTTTATATTCATTGATCAGTAAGATACTCACACAAGGTTGTGATAAATTTTTGTTAAATGTTACTATGTTAATGTAAAAACATCAGTGGTATGTTAGAAAAAGTGTAAGTAGGTTACGTTCTGCGCTCAATGTTAGTTACTTTACTGTTGTTAAGTATGGAAGTTTGTTAATGTTAACTGTTTATTCCTGTTTAAGATGTGTTAGGTTTGTGAATGTACGTTATATTCATAGTTCAGATGATGCTATGTTTGCTTTATTGATGTGAAAACTTTGTTACGTTAGCATATATTCATTGATCAGTATGATATTTAGACAAGGTTATGATAA
>JABUQX010048429.1:65000-73266 GCA_015478945.1 Trachelipus rathkii
TGTCCCCTGTTTTAGAGCCGTCAGTAAACACTGGAGTAAATTCATCGTGAACTGCGGCATGAGACAGGAATGATGCTTTTAACAGGGCAGCAGGATGGCTAGATTTGGAGAGAGATGTCAGAGCCAAGCAAATGGTAGGAGAGGGGAATAGCCAAGGTGTGTACCCTTCGTCAAAAGAGAAAGGCAGCACCTTTTGAAAAGGGATGTTGAGGAAATTAAAGATGTTATGAACCGTCTTTGCAAATGGCCAGTAATTAGGATTCTGAGGTACCTCCTGCAGAATCGGTGTCAGAGCAGACGGTATTGGGGTTTGAAAACGAAGATAACTTGTACACATGATGTATTCTCTTCGAAGAGAGAGTGGCATCACATTAGATTCAACTTCAAGGCTCACTTGGGGGGACGATCGAAAAGCTCCAGTGGAGATACGGATCGCTTCGTTTTGAATGGGATCTAACAGGTGTAGTAGTGTTATGGAGGCCTGACCATATACTGCACAGCCATAATCCAGTTTCGATCGGATTAGGGCTACGTAAAGACGTAAAAGGGATTTGCGATCAGCACCCCAAGATTTTGAGGCGAGATGACGTAACAGGTCAAGGGTGCGATGACAAGTTGTTTTTAGGTGTTTAATATGCGGTGCATATGTTAAGTGGTTATCTAGAATGAGTCCTAGAAAATTTGACCTGTGAAGTTACAGGAATGGGCGAACCATATAAGGTAGGGTTCGCTGGAAAAAGGTGGCAAGTTCTTCGATTCCCTTTTTCTTTTAAAAAGCACTGCTGAGGTTTTGGTGGGAGAAAAAATGGAAGCCATGGGAACTAGCCCAGCTGTGAAATATTCTCAATAGGTAGTTGAAGTTGCCGTTCGAAAAAAGGCAGCCTGGCACCGGCTTATGTATAATGCTAAGTCATCGACATATAGAGAAAAATTGACAGTCCGCGGAATAGAGGTAACAATAATCATTATAATCGAGAGAAATAGTAGTACACTTAAAAACTACCACTGCGAACGCCCTTCCATCGCAGAGTAAAGTGGCGGTGACAGAATAAGAAAGAGCACCGAACTTGCCATGGATCGTTTGACAAAAGACATTTAATAAAAGAGGGAGTTGTCGCGAAACCGAGCGAATGGAGTTTAAGGAGATCCCCAGTTCTCCACGTCTTGTCGTAAGCTTTTTCAAGGTCAAAAGACGCCAAGAAACATCCCCCAGTTGAAGAAGGCTCCCGGCTGTCATGGTCTAGTTTTTTTAAAAGGGGCCGCGGTCGACGAATTCTTTGCGAAAGCCCAACTGGAAGTTTGAAAAAAGCTTGGCGGCTCTCCAGAACAGGAAGAAAGCAACCTGAAACCTTTTTTCCCAATTAATTTACAGGTATGGCAGGTCAGTGAAATTGGTCTTTGGTTATCCGCCAACTTCGGATCTTTTCCAGGTTTGGGGATAGGAATTACAAAAGCTGTAGTCCAAATAGATGGAAAAGAGGATTCGATCCAGATTCTGTTATATAGATCCAGCAAAAATGCTGATGCTGAGGGATGTATATGACGGAGCATGATATACGAAATCATGTCTGGACCAAGAGCACCGTCTTTGCTATTCGCCAGTGCAGTTTGATACTCTGCAAGTGTAAAAAGACGGTTGTAAGTATGATCTTCCCCTTTCGCTGTTGAAAAGTCTGGCAGTGCTGTGTCAGTTCTCAGTTTTTGAAAGGCTTCAGTGTAGCGGAATGAACTCGAATGGCTAGCAAAGCTATAACCTAAGCATCCGCTACCACCGAAGGAGCAGAGATCGTATCCGGTTATATCAGGCCCATAACGGAGGACTGTGGGTGAGGAGTTATTTAGAATCGACGAAGATAATTTTCTGCTGTAACTTTTCCCACACTAGGAAAGGGGAGTTGTGGGTTTACAAGTCGATATGTAAGTCCCGAAAAAGTATTGTTACGCGTTTGACGATTAATTCGCCGAGATCTCGCTGCGGCTGCTTTAAAAATAATCCTGTTTGGGGTGGTACGGGTCTTTTTGTATTGCCTGTAGAGTTTCTTCTTCTTCTCTCGGTTGCTTGTGCGCACTCTGGGACCACCAAGGGGTTGCTGACCGCCTGCCTGAGGAAGACTGCGGGATGCAAGCTAACTTAGGTTAGGTTACTTTCTGGAAGAAGCAAAAGGCTTCATCAACAGTCTGAAATCGGTTATTAAAAGGAGAAAGAGGGATAGCTGTGGCCTGATAAAAAGGAGCCCACTCCGCTCGATCGTAACGCCAGCTGGAGTTGGGTTTTTGCATTGGGCTTGGAACAAGCTCATTTAATGCTATTGGGTAATGATCACTGCCGAATAAATAATCAAAGCGGGACCAGGTAAAACGATCCATAAGGGAATGGGAGCAAAAGGAAATATCAATACAAGAAGAAGTGTGTGTATCTAAACGTTCATAGGTAGGGAGTCCTGTGTTAAGGCATCCCAGGGAAAAGGGGGTTAGAAGATCTATTAAGATCTTGGATTTGGATGAAGTGACAGAGTCACCCCATAATGGGTGGCGGAGGTTGAAGTCACCTAGTATAACAACCGGAGTAGGGAGCTGTTTAAAAAGATCAGTTAAGTCGACCTTAGTAAATTCACTACTCGGAGCTAAGTAGACTGAACATATAGTAATGTCGATGGATAAGTGAATTCTTGCCGCTACTGCATGAAGTTTGGTTTGAAGAGGGACTGGGGAATAGGGGATAGATTTGTGAATGAGTATTCCTGCCCCTCCCCTATCATTGTCACCTCTTTCTATAGAAGTTAACGGCGATTTATATTCAGATGGTTGAAAGAAGTCACGATGACATAGTCGAAGTTCCTGCAAACATATACACTTTGGTGTACATATGTTTATTAGTTGAACAAGTTCTTCGAAATTAGAGTAATAGGCCACGACAATTCCATTGAAGGAAAGTAGTCATGATGAGTTATGAATATTATGGTGGTGGTCTATTAGAGACAATTGTCTCTATGTGACTGGGGGTAATGTTAGAGGTGGATACAGATTGAGAGGGAAGGTTGAGGCGTGGGTCTCGGCGAGGAGGGGGAACAAAACCTGGGGGGCCAGGGTAGTCATACACTAGAGATTTGTTAGGTTGTATGACCTCTTTTAGGGAGGAGTTTTCAGATGTATTTGGTGAAAGAGCTTCACCATGAATACGAGATAAGTTGAGTTCAACCAAGTCCAACTTATTATGTGGGTTCGATTGGTCAATAGAAGAGCAACCAAAATGCTCGTGTTTATTAATGGGAGTGGAATCAGTATCTGCCAAGTAAGCAGATTCAGAAATGTGTAAGGGATGTGGAGTTGCTTCCATGGAACTGGGGAAGGAAGATGTTACCGGAAAGGTGTCATCTTTTTGAGAAGGAGTTGGGGTCGCGATAAAGGGTTCCAATATGGGATTCGTTGGATTGACAAGTTCCGATACTGGAGACTTTGCTAGTAATTCGTCGTGGGAGTGATTTTGGGAGATTGGACGATTTAAGTTAGGAATGGGGACCTCTGGGTCTCCCTTCATGCCTCCAATAGAACCAGAGCGCTTAGAGCGCTTGCGGCGTTTGCGTTGGACAGTCTTCCATTCGCCTTTCTCGGAAGCGCAGGAAGTATTAGAAAGAGAGTGGTTCATCACATCAAGCTCCATTTGGGAGCTGTTTTCCATTTCATCTGTTAAGATATAGAATCCCTTGGGGAGCGCTGAGATGGGAAATTCAGAAGAAGAATTATAGGAAGACTCGGAAGAGCTAGAGTTATCCTGCAACCTATTAGAGGGTTCATTGGTAGGCTGTCCGATAGCTGCGATTGCCTGGGTACAATCTATTAAAGTAGTTGATTTTGTCCCTTGAGTGGACTTATGGCGAGGTCTCTTCTGAGTTACATTTGTTACGTCTGGGGTTAGTGTGTTTTTGTTTAAAAATTCGGACGCTCTGTATTTTAACGAATAATCTTTAGCTTGGCGATTATTCTTTTCTTTGCCTTTGGGGACATCTTTTACAGGAATTTGAGTAACGGTGGGAGGTGAATCAAGAGACAAAGAGACAGTCCTCTTACATAAGTTTGGAGAATTCATTGGGTAGGCATGGGACAGTGTGTCTTGAAAAGAAGTGTTTTCCAAGATTTGTGTTGGATGAACCAGCTCAGTTTCATTGCTGGTTTGTTGAAGGTTAGTACTCGGGATAGGGTTGTTAATGGCTTTTTGGACAAGAGATTGAGTCAAGGGCTGCTTTTGTTCAATTTGAGGAGTCGGTGGCGTGGACAATACAGGCAGATAGGATACAGTAGCTGCCTGAGTTTCACTGGGATTTTGGGGAGGAGTTCTGCTGGGATGAGTTTGTGTGGGTGGATTAGCACGCTGGGGAGTGGGGGTAGCAGTGATTGTGGCGTAGGATCGCTTTGGTCTTGTAGGATATTTTTCATCAAGCTGGCGTATGGCATCTCTCCTGCTCATTTTGTGTATGGTGCATAATTCCAGAACCTCCTGTTCAAACAGGTAAGATGGGCATTTGAAAGAAGAAGCACTGTGGGGTCCTCCACAGTTTCTACAGTTAGGGGTATTTTCACAGGGAATGTGAAATAATTCTCCGCAGACTGGGCATATTTCATCCGGTCCCCTACAGTATTTTCGGGGATGACCAAACCGTTGACATTTGAAGCAACGTCTGGGTCGAGGGACAAACGTGCGAACACTGTATCTTGTAAACCCTATTTTAACCTTTGTAGGTGGATGAGGGGTATTAAAGGTCAGCAGTAAACGAGGATTTGGTTTGTCAGGAGTTTCCCGACGAGGGGGAAATCTATAAACGTTTGTAACGGAAAATCTTTTCTGTTGGAGATTTCCCATGATGACAGCTGTATCTTCGTATTTCTGTTCATAAGAGTAAATGGTGCCTTTAGATGTGTTTCTTATTTCATCGGGAGTAGAAATAAGAGGAATATCTGCAAGAGACGTTAGGGATGACAGAATAGAACTTTGATATCGGGTAGTAGCTTGTACGAGAATGGACCCATTTCTCATTAATGTGACTGGAGGATCTTCAACGCCTAAAGCTTTTTCAAGTGCATTACTTAGAAGAATGGTTCTGTGCTCAGTAAGAGCTTTGGAGGTAGTGGATCGCAGAATGTGATACATCGGGAATGATGTATCTGCTGACATTCCTGGAGGGGGTGCAGCATATGGAGTGAACGAATGAGAACGACTGTGACGAGGGGCACCTTTGCGGGATTGCCCCGAACGTTTGGGCACCTGGGATGCAGAGGGCGTGCCAGGCGACTGATCGCCGGAGACAGGCAGAGGCCTTCCAGGTGAAGTGGGGGGAGACACGGCATCAATGTTCGAAGTGCAATTCAAAAGAGTAAGTCCATTTATCGGTCCAGGTTCGGGAATCTTTAAATCCATCAGGCTCCGAGGCTTCGTAAGGTTATCCATGTGTATATTATATTAAAGGGGTCCCCCCTCATGGGTGTCGAGCCCTATGAGGTTTGTGCCCGGAGGACCGCGCTAAGCGGCGGGGAGTCTCTTATTATAGATGTTCCAGAGGGGTCAGGGAAAAAGACCCAAACCTGGTGCTGGGTCGTGTGCACCGAATCACAAACAGGTGATGCGGCTCACACCCCTTCAGCATAGATGACGCCAGATGCCCCCTCCGTAAGGAAGGGTGTCATTGGCTTTCATCCAACAAAAAAAAAAAAAAAAAAAAAATCGCCTCTTCGCTCTAGGACGCTGAAGGGCGGGTGGTATATCCGTATATCCCGCCCAACAGCATCCCAGAGAGCCCCCCAACCACAACAAGGTGAGCGATTGACTGGGGGATATAATAATATATATATATATATATACTATATATATTATATAATATATATAATATATATATATATATATATTTATATAATATATTATATCTATATATATATAATATATATATATATATATATATATATGTAATATATATAAATATATATATTATATATATTATCATATATATATATATATATATATATATATATATAGATATATATACTATATATATATATATATATACCTGCTAAATCTCTCGCCGTAACAATTTACGGTAATTGACGCGGCATCTATCGCTGCCAAAAAATTACCGTAAAAATACGGTCCGTTATCTAAAAAAATAACGGCCCGCCGTTTTCAATCACAGTAATGCACCATAAAAAAACGACCAGCCGGTTATCATTAAAATACGGCCGCCGTTTTTAATACGGTAAATTCACCAAACAAAAATAGACCACCGTTTATCTACTAAAATATGGTTGCCGTTTTCATACTCAAAAAACCGTAAAACAATACGGTACAGATTTTATAGTAAAATACTGGCGCTTGTTTTTTTAGCGGTAAATAGTTGCAGCGATAGAATGCCGGCTCAATTACCGTAAATTTACACGGTTAAAATTTTAGGTTAAAAAATACGGGTCGGCTGTATTTTTTACCGGTAAATTGTTTGGCAGCGATAGATGCCGACCAATTACCCGTAAATTTTACGGTCAAAATTTTAGGTTAAAAAATCAGAAACGCCAATAATAATTTTTTTTATTATATATATATATACTTATATATACTATATTTATATGATATATATATTATATATATAACTATATATATATTATTATATATATATATATATATAACTATATATATATAACTATATATAATAATATTAATATTATAATATATAATATATATATATATTATATATATATATATATATATATATATATATATATTACATACAGGTGTTTCAAAAAGAATCATCCGATTTGAAAAGAGTTTATTATGAAAACTATTGAACATAGAAATCTGCAATTAAGCTTCTGTTACAATACTAAGTTTAAATATTTTTCACATACCAAATCAAAGGTGCTCAATATGTCCACCATTGAATGCACGGCATATGTCCGTACAGTAGTCAAACTCGTCCCAATCCTTTATATATATTAGCATTGTCTGCATGCGAGTATGTCTGCATCCACTGCTTCCACGGCTGCTGTTATGCGTATCTCAGCAGCTACATTAACCGAACTGAAGATACGCATAACAACAGACGTGGAAGCAGTGGATGCAGGCATGCTCGCAAAGGTTTGGGACGAGTTTGACTACCGTACGGACATATGCCGTGCATCCAATGGTGGACATATTGAGCACCTTTGATTTGGTATGTGAAAAATATTTATGCTTGGTATTGTAACATATGCTCAATAGTTTCTGCAATTAAGTTTATGTTACAATACTAAGCATAAATATTTTTCACATACCAAATCAAAGGTGCTCAATATGTCCACCATTGGATGCACGGCATATGTCCGTACGGTAGTCAAACTCGTCCCAAACCTTTGCGAGCATGCCTGCATCCACTGCTTCCACGTCTGCTGTTATGCGTATCTTCAGTTCGGTTAATGTAGCGGGTGAGATACGCAGATAAGCATAAGAAGATACGCATAACAGCAGCCGTGGAAGCAGTGGATGCAGATATACTCGCATGCAGACATGCTAATATATATAAAGGATTGGGACGAGTTTGACTACTGTACGGACATATGCCGTGCATCCAATGGTGACATATTGAGCACCTTTTGATTGGTATGGGAAAAATAAAGTTTATCTAGTATTGTAAACTTAAACTTAATTGCAGATTTCATGTTCAAAGTTTTTCATAATAAAACCTCTTTTCAAATCGGATCGATCTTTTTGAAACACCCTGTATATATATATATATATATATAATATATATATATTATATATATATACTTAATATATATATATATATAATATATAATATAGTATATATACTATATATATATTATATATATATATATATATATATATATATATATATATATATATATATTATAATATATAATAATATATATACCGCCAATTTATTTATTAAGTATATATATATATATATATAATATATATAATATATATATATATATACTCTATATATATATATATATATATATATATAAATATACTATTACAAATATATATCCGGCATCAATCCTTTAAACAAATATCTATACATGCATAAATGAAATGATAAAATGAAAGACTTAAGTCATTCTTTTGACATTGAAACATCAAATAACAGATGGTTGCAAAAGAAATTTTAAATGTTGAGAGCCATTTTTTTTTTTTTAAATGTAATACATTTGAAATGGTAGCAAAAGTTGTTGAAACTGTAAAAAAGTTTTGCAGCCATTTTTTAACTGGGGGTCGACATTTGTTATC
>JABUQX010048430.1:2500-10000 GCA_015478945.1 Trachelipus rathkii
CCTAACTCAAACCTTACTTAAAACAAACCGACCTATGGACCTAACCTATTCTTCCTTACATTTGTAGGTCAAATCACAACTACCTAAGAGAGGTAGAAGTAATAAACATTTAGTCGGATATCTAGCCGCATATTATTATTATTATTATTATTATTATTATTATTATTATTATTATTATTATTATTATTATTATTATTATTATTATTATTATTATTATTATTATTATTATTATTATTTTATTTTTATTATTATTTTTTTTTTTATATATATATATATATATATATATATATATATATATATATATATATATATATATATATATATATATATATATATATATATATATATATATATATATATATATATATATATATATATATATATATATATATATATATATATATATATATATAGTGAGTCAATCTACTCACGTAGTCAGCACGAGTCGACCCTATAGCGACTCACGCGACTTGAGTCATCATATTCTCAAAATTTTCTACTGATCAGAAACTGGAATTATGCCGGATAAGTTATATTACGGATCAGTTTTAATAGATTTTTTATATTTTTTGTTGAAAAAAAAAATTCTAGATAGTTATGAAATAGCATTTATATTATTTTTTTTAGTGCAAAATAAATACACGGCACAGGAGCATCTATAAAGATATTTCAGTTCATTAATCTTTATCCATGATCATCAAAGAATCTGTATTTGCAAATGTTTCTTCTACTTCTTCCTCTTCTGCGAGCTTCTTTTTCTTCTTCTTAGCAGACTCTAATAATGACCTCTCATTTAATGAATACCCAAGAGTAATGTTAATAATTATTGCTTCAACTTCTTCTACACTGAGTTTCTTCTATTTCTTTTTCTGTATTTCCAATTTATCATCCCAGGCTGCTACTTCAATTATTAGCTTTTAAACCATTGTAAGTTTGTCCCCTCAATGCCCATTTTGTACATTTTTCTTAATAGTATGTCATGATCAATCATGTTGAAAGCTTTTGTGAAATCTAGTAATAATACCAGGGAGGAATATTTATTTTCTATATTTTTGTAAAGTTTTTCGGTTAAACAAATAAATACATCAGAAGTTGAGCGTCCTTTTCTAAATCCAAACTGTGTCACTGAGAATATTGTTTGATCTAAAGTATTCAGTTAGTTGAGTGAAAATTATTCTTTCATATATTATACTAATTGTATTTGTGATAGGTATTGGTCTATAATATTTTGCTAAGGAAGGGTCTTCTTTCTTAGGTATTGGGATCACTTTTGCTGTCTTGAAAACATTTTGGAAAATTCCTGTCAAAAATGATTCGTTGAACAAGTGTTTTAAAGAGGTGGTTATTATGTCAGCAGTACTTTTGAGGATATTATTGGGGCTAAAATGTACATCACATAATAATAAGCTGAAAATACAAAAGGAAAAAACAACCAAAAACTACGAATGCATAATAAATCGATTGACTTTAATAATTTAATCGATGTAAAATATATCGATATCACTAAAAATTTTGCAAAAAAAATACGTCAGAAACTTCCTTATGATATATATATATATATATATATATATATATATATATATATATATATATATATATATATATATATATATATATATATATATATATATATATATATATATATATATATATATATATATATATATATATATATATCTATTTATATATATATATATATATATATATATATATATATATATATATATATATATACTCATAAATTCTTGTTTAATTAGTTAGGAAGAAAAATTTAAAATCATTGAACTGAAAAATTAGGGCAAGATAAACATTTTTTCTAATAATTATAATAAAGTGATAAACTTATGTTGACATCATCGATTTTTGTTCCTAAATTTTGAAGTTTGTTATTACAAAATATAAAAACTTTGCTAAAGTTTCGAAATTTTAAAAGCTGTAAAATCTAATTAACTTTTAATTCATTTTCTTTGGAGAGCATTTCACCCCCAAACCCCTTTTCAATCTCCAATTAAAAGGGGAAGGGGAGGGGTGTTTGATAGGCTATTAAGCTCCTAGCATTTCGATAATAATAAACATTTTATTACAAAAAAATTTTTTTAAAAGTTTAAATGAATAAGTATATCAAGACAAGTATAAAAATCAGATTAAATTTGAGTTAATATTGTTTAAAATATGGAACATGTCTACTATCTGGGACTAATGTAGCCGAAGTCATTTTTTTTCATAGTTTACGTTATCGAAAATAGCAAAAAAAATGTTTGAACATTTTTTCTCTAAATTTATATATCTTTTTTACAGCATGTTTAGTTGCGAATTTGTTTATTGAAACAATGGAAAATGAAATAAATTATACACTAGTATAAGTTTGGTTAGGTTATGTAAGGTTAAGTTAAATTACGTTATGTTACATAGATTTAAACTCGTTTTTTTAAAAAATATTTTTAAAGGTGTGAAGCTCTTTTATTACAATACAGTTTTATTTTGACTTTTATCAAATAAAAATGTGTTTGAATCCATGCAATCGATATGGATAAAACTCACTCACAGATAATAGACATGATCCTAAAATATTTATTAAAAAAAAATCATTTATTCGACAATTTTTATTCAAAATTATTCGACAATTTTTATTACAAATATTCATTGATTATTTAGTAGAATTTAATCAATTAAAAATAGGAAAGATAAAAGTAAATATTTTATTATTGAAAAGAGGAAATACATAATCGAAAACAGAAAAGTAATTAACCTTCCTTTAATTGTGACTCGAAAATTAGTATTCACTTGGATAATACTTTCATTATTTATTCATTTCAAGCCTCGTACTATAAAAAAACACACACACACACACGCAAACACACATGCATAAACAAGCACATACGTGATCGGGTAACGTATAAATTTTACATAAACTTTTTTTCAAAATACACGAGAAAGATAATTAAGATTATGAGTATTTTTGACTATTTCCCGGCTAGGAAAATTATCCTTCGGCTGGAGGCCGGACTCTCCTGCCAGGTTATATATATATATATATATATATATATATATATATATATATATATATATATATATATATATATATATATATATATATATATATATATATATATATTATATATATTATGAGATATTTATATATATATATATATATATATATATATTATATATATATATATATATATATATATATATATATATATATATATGTAGCACTCCATTATAACTTTGTAAAAATTTAATTTATGTTCGTACTTATGCTAAGATTTGCGCAAGCAAAATTTTAGCATAAGTCGAAATGAAATAATATATAAACCCGTCCTGTTGAGATACTCTTCAGTCAGATTAAATTAACAATAAGAAGAATCAGAAGAAATAAATCTCACTCAAGATACTCTCTCCAGAAATCCTCCAAACTTAAAACGCAGCTTTCGGCAAGAGAGGTAAATTTCAAGGAAGGGCTGCGACTCCGAATTTCGATCACAAATTTTCAAGCAAAGAATATTATTATGTTGATAAAATAAGTTCTGATTACTAATTCGCCTACGAAGAAAGAGTATCTCAACAGAAGGGACTTTTGTTACTTCTTTACTTATGTTGAATAAAAGCATCATCTCAAATATGGATTTTTAAATTATCATCCTCTTATATAGGGTGCTTGCTCACAAAAGAAGCACCAATCTAGCAAGTCTTAATCTCTATAAGGATTAGAACCTGAGAAGAACACCTAGAATTTCAATCAACGCCTTCTGGAAAAACAAACAAAATGAAGAAAAAGAAAACTACAATAATACTAAAATTCTCAATCAAAACACTCCGAGAAGATGACTCAAGCAAACGAACATTATCGATACGGACTTCAATTTTCATTTTTAATTAATTTTGGATTATGGTCTTAATCTTTTCACAACTCTCACAGTTCGAGGATTCATTGTCAGACAAAGCAAACTTCCTTTACGGTATGGATTTCTTTCATCATTCAAGTTTGGATTTTGGGCAGAAACTCATTTTTGGATTCCACTACGAACTCTGATTCCTTTTCGAATTCTAAATGGTTCTGTGACCGCTCCTTTTTATGTATGAAGAAATTTTTCAAATAAAGGACCTAAATTTCAAGCAACTTCGCCTCTACATTTGTAACTTCCTTTACTTTCTCGTAAGTACAGCTTTGAAAACTATTTTCCTGCTCATTGATCAAATCATGGATACATTAGAAACGCCTTATACTGGACCTTTCCTTGGATTCAACGGTTCGATCGATGTGGCCTATTTAACTTGTGAATAATTCAATTGTTTTATATCAATAATTATGTATGAACATTTTTGTATTTTTATGCATTTAAATGTTTGTATGTTTGTTTATATCTAACGGATATAACCAAATATGCTTGTGTTTGAATGCACCTTTTATTTTCTGTATATATAACATTATTGTATTTTTATGTATTCAAATATTTGTATATATAGATCTTCGGATGTAACCAGTTATGTTCGTATTTGAATATTTACATTTCATGTATAATATTTTGCCTTCAAATGTTTCTAAAGGTCTGTACTTATTTCTTTGGACATAATTAGATATGCTTGCATTTGAAAGTACTTTTTTAACTTTATGTATTTTAGTTATTATTTTTGCATAATTATTATAATATACTCTTCTCACCCGTGTTTAGCGCGGGAAGTAATGTAGCACTAATATAACTTTGTAAAAATTTTTACTTTACATGCTAAGATATGCGCGAGCAAAATTTAGCATAAGTCGAAATGAAATAATATATAAACCCGTACTGTTGAGATACTTTTCAGTCAGATTAAATTAACAATAAGAAGAATCAGAAGAAATAAATCTCGCTCAAGATACTCCAGAAATCCTCCAAACTTCAAAAACGCAGCTTTCGGCAAAAGAGGTAAATTTCAAGGAAGGGCTGCGACTCCGAATTTCGATCACAAATTTTCGCTAAAACGAAGAGTCAGGCAAGGGTGATAAACGTGCTGGAAAGTCTGTGACTACTAATTCGCCTACGAAGAAACTTTCATTGAATACTTTTACTTATGTTGAATAAAAGCATCATTCATTTCAAATATGGATTTTTAAATTATCATCCTTTTATAGGGTGCTTGCTCACAAAAGAAGCACCAATTTAGCAAACAGGCCTTATATATATATATATATATATATATATATATATATATATATATATATATATATATATATATATATATATATATATATATATATATATATATATATATATATACATATTAATAAGTATATAACATTGGCAGTATTGGAGAGATGATAGTGAATATGTGTGGGTTTGATGGTGTAAGAAGAAATAGGGATTTTGGAGATGAGGTCATTAGTAAGGAGGAGGTAATGGGTAGAGTGAGAAAGTTGAAGAAAGGTAAATCTGCAGGTATAGATGAAATTACTGGTAAAATTATCAAGAACGGAAGAGAGATGGTGATTAATTGGATTTAGAAGTTGTGCAACAAAAGCTATGGAGGAAAGAGTTCCGATGTATTGGAGGAGAGCAGTAATAGTACCTTTATATAAGGGTAAGGGGGATAAGGGTAAATGTAGGAATTATAGGGGAATTAGCTTATTGAGTGTTCTAGAGAAGATATATGCTGGTATTTTGGTCGAAAGAGTGCGTCGAGTGACTGAAGGACTGATTGGTGAAGAACAAGGTGTGTTTAGAAGTGGTAGAGGATGTGTGGATCAAATCTTTACGTTGAAACAAATGATTGAGAAAATGAGGGAGAATAAGAATTAATTGTATTTAGGTTTTATGGATTTGCAACAGACGTACGATAGGATTAAAAGGGAGGGTCTATGGCAAGTGTTAGTGATATATGGTGTTGGCGGTAGGCTTTTGAATGGTATCAAGAGTATGTGTGACGATAGTGAAGCATGTGTAATAATAAATGGAGTTGAAAGTAATTGGTTTAGTATTAATAGCGGAGTGAGGCAGGGATGTGCTATTTCTCCTTGGTTATTCAGTTTGTATATGGATGGGGTTATGAAAGCTTGGAAGTAGCTTGGTGGGGGTAGGATTGGCAGGTGTTAGAATGATGGAAAATGGAAGAAAGTGGAGGGTGCCCTATCTATTAATTATATACGGATAATTTGGTTTTGTGTGGCGAATCTGAAGAGAGTTTGAGAGGATTGGTAGAGGGATTTGGCATGGTGTGTAAAAGTAGAGGTTTGAAAATAAATGTAGATAAGAGTAAGGTTATGGTTGTATGTAAAGACAGTCATCGTTGTAAAGTTATGTTGGATGGTGAGCAACTGGAAGAGGTGTCTGAATTTAAATATTTAGGATATATGTTGGATGAAAAGAGAACGGATGATGCAGAGTGTAGTAGGAAAGTTGTGAATCGTAGGAAGGTGGCTGGTGCTATTAAATCCTTGGTTGCTGTGAAGGGACTAATTCTTGAGTGCGCTAGGGTCATACATGAGAGTATGTTGTTACCTTTGTTAATATATAGTGGTGAAACTGTGGTGTGGAATAAGAGGTATAGATCTAATGTACAACGTGCTCAGATGGACAATCCTAAGGGCGTTTTTGGTGTGAGAAGAATTGGTAAAATGAGAAATGAACGCATTAGGGAATTGTGTGGTGTGGAGAAAGGAGTATATTAGAGAGTAAATGAAAGTACATTGAGATGGTTTGGTCATGTGGAAAGGATGGATGATAATTGGTTGATTAAGAGGATGTATAGTGGTGAGTGTGTTGGGAATCGACCGACTGGGAGACCGAAGAAAAAGTGGATCGAGTCAGTAAAGAAATGTTTGGAGAAGAGGAATACGAGTTTGGCAGAGGCGAGAAGAACGGTGCATAATAAGGGTGAAAGGCGGGGTTTTGTGAGGGGGTATGGATGGAGATATCCTGGTCCAAATGATGAACCCTACATTGGCGAGATGTCACAGTGAAGGTTCGTCCCAGTATCGTAAAGCCCTAGGGTGTATTTTCTGACTGCGACGAGTTCTCGCTTAAAGGTTCAAAGGGAGAGGTAGGCTGGGCTTTCTTTTCGAATGGAGTCATGTTTGATTATGAATGATGATGATGATGATGATGATGATGATGATGATGATGATGATGATGATGAATATGTATAATATATATATATAAATATATATATATATATATATATATATATATATATATATATATATATATATATATATATATATATATATATATATATATATATATATATATATATATATATGCACGCTGAAATTTCTTTTGTCTTTTGTGCTAAAGGATGCTATTGGGTGTTTACTTCTAATCTCCTCTCAAAAATAGCCTTGACAGGAGCAAAATCAAATTTTTGCCATGTTTTGATACATGAAAAATCAAGTATCACATAATTTTTATAGGAAAACTTTAAATTATTTTCAAAAATAAAATTGTAATACTTTTTTCACTAAATCACTGTATTTTAAAAGTGCTTAAATTTCATTTTATATATATTTATAAAATTTAAACGGAG
>JABUQX010048430.1:32500-37500 GCA_015478945.1 Trachelipus rathkii
CTTAATTAGCATCAATCAAAAGGCTGGGATTATGATACGAGTTACTCTAAGTGTATATCACCACTTTGTCGTACTTAGTAAACTAGTTAAACTATAGGAAATAGTAAAAAGTATTAATTAAGTTTTCTCCTTTATTTAATAATGGCATGAGAATATTAGTCGACACTTTGACATTTCACAGTTTGTGAAATAATCAATAATAAAATAATTGGTATTTAGGCTTTTCCTATTTTATATGTCACATTAAAATCAACGTTTTATTTCTTTACATAATTAACTTGTAAATTGAATAGGCAAAAGCATGAGCGAGGAGCTCACACCTTTCACCCTCTTACAAGTTAACTTCTCTAGGCAGACTCTCGATACAATCCTTCTCCTCTTTGGTAGAAGGGGGCCTTTACTCTCACTGGTTAATTCTAAAGTTTGAACAATCATAACAATGTTATGCTTACATGTGTGCATATGATAGTAACGGTCACTTGAGCATCATATATATATATATGTATTATATATATATATATATATATATATATATATATATATATATATTATATATATATATATATATATAATATATATATATATATATATATATATTAATATAATAAATATATATATATATATATATATATATATATATATATATATATATATATATATATATATATATATATATATATATATATATATATATATATATATATATATATATATTTATAATATATATTTATTTCATTTATTTATATATATATATATATATATATCTATAATTAATATATATATATATATATATATATATATATATATAATATTAATATATTATATATATAAATATATATATATATATATAATATTTATACATATATATATATTATATATATATATATAATATATATAACTATTATATATATATATAAATATATATATATATACTATATATATATATAATATATATATATTATATTATATAATATATATATATAAACAGCCGAGTAATAAAGATCAAAACGGAATTGAAATATTTTAATTATTTGCAGACTAGTTTCGGGTAAGTAACTTTCTTCCATTTCAAGGCTTAACAATATAATGATAAAATTTTTATTAAAAAATATTATAAAATAAATAAAAATATAAAACAATGTGAAGTTGAAAGTAAATAAAATATATAGATAACTGAATGATTACAATATTATGT
The DNA here is from genome assembly GCA_015478945.1 of Trachelipus rathkii. Classification (NCBI taxonomy): domain Eukaryota; kingdom Metazoa; phylum Arthropoda; class Malacostraca; order Isopoda; family Trachelipodidae; genus Trachelipus; species Trachelipus rathkii. Next base: position 33,696 of record JABUQX010048430.1, read on the forward strand.
AGTAAAAAGTTCACGATTTAAGCAAAATTTCAATCCAGTATTAAAAGGCTCTTACAATTTAGATTTTCATTTAAGGTCGGTTTGAGATGCCAAATATACAGGATTCTGACAACTGAATATTGTTTGGGCCAATATTCCAAAATTTTGTCTCCAGTATAATGATGGTTTTCAGAAGAGAATTAGCATTTATGGCTGAATAGAGTGTATGATGTAAATGGTCTATAGAATTCTAAATGAAATGCCTTTATGCTCTGCAATACATGTGGAAAGGCATCGTATTGTCTTTTCAATGTAGGTGGCATCGTTGTCACCGAACCTGTATTGATATATTAGCAATGAACAGAAAGGTAAAGGTTGTTAATCTTTAAATTTAAAATATATCCCAATTTTGTTTTCGCTGGAAAATCTAAATCTAAATCTAAATTTGAACTGTGGAAAGTTTGCTTTTAAAACCCTATCACATTTACGGCAAATTTCATAGCTCATTTTCTCAAAAAAAGGCAATTTCATATACAAATTATCCTTAGGAGTTATTAATTTTGTCAGCGATTTTATTTTTACATTTTGCTGAAAGTAATTTCGAAAAGTTGTGTCAATTAGAAATTCTGGGAACTTATTCTTCAGAAATAAAGTTTTCAGGAAACCAAATTCTTTTGTGAGATTGGCATAAGATGACCAAATTTTGTATCCCCGGTCAAAGAGCCTTAATTAAGTTGATTTTCAAAATATGAGGAATGAAAGAATAAATTTTTTGTCGTCAATCCAGTAAAAGTTGATTTTCTGAAGACACTGGTGTGAAATTTGTTGTTTTACTTGTATATATCGATATCTATAAATGCCGAAGTAATATTTTGCTCTACATTAAGAGTGATTTTAATATTCGAGTGTTTTGAGTTGACATATTACAAAAACGTATCAACATGATCTTCTGACTTAAAGAGGAGAAAGGAGTCATCCACATATATCCCGTATCATATAGGTTGGAAATCTACTGGATATTCATTTAGCCAAATTTTTTCATAAAAGCACATGAAGATGTTTCTAAGAGTAGAACCTAAAGGACTGCTAATAGCGACACCATCAACTTCTTTATAAAACTTAATATTAACATGAATATAATATCTTTTGATGTGAATAGGGAGTTTATCTGTTCTTACTTTGGAACAAAATTTGAAATTATTCCCTAACGAAGATGGATTTTTTAAAACAAAGAAATATTGTGAATTTCTCAGGTGTTCACATTATTTTCCACACCTGCTCTATAAACAGAGAGAGAGAGAGAGAGAGAGAGAGAGAGAGAGAAGAGAAGAGAGAAGAGAAGAGAGAGGAGAGAGAGAGAGAGAGAGAAGAAAAAGAGAGGAGAGAGAGAGAGAGAGAAGAGAGAGAGAGAGAGAGAGAGAGAGAGAGAGAGAGAGAGAGAGAGAGAGAGAGAGAGAGAGTTGATGCACAAAATCAAATAAAAAAAAGAAAAATTAAAAGCTTAGAGTAAAAGAATGCAACACTAAAGTTTTTTGAAAATTGGAAGAATTACTTTTAATGTTTTTCTTAACGATGAATATTTTTCCTTCATTGTTGAAGAAACCTGCATAAAGAGAGGAGAAGGGAGAGAGAGAGAGAGAGGAGAGCAGAGAGAGTAGAGAGAGAGGAAGAGAGGAGAGAGAGAGAAGAGAGAGAGAGAGAGAGAGAGAGAGAGAGAGAGAGAGAGAGAGCCTTTGACAGCATTAAATCAAACTGAGGAAAGTAAACAATGAAAGATGAAAGAGTGTTTCCGATTTTACCGAAAGACTATTATTAAGAATAAAGATAAATGGCATGTCTGCACTCTGCAACTTGAACGGAGAAATGGGTGAGCATTGTAGGAATTTCACTTGAGCTCTCAAAAATCGGGAAGTAGGGAACTACGAAGAAGTCCAGCAAAGGTTTACTTTAGTAGTATCGAATGTTCAAAGAGAAAATGAACTGGAGGAGGTCATGAGGGAGGAAGATTTGAAAAGGTTGAAAAAAAAAAAAAGGGACCTACGGTTTTTTACTTTTTTCAAGAAAAACTGTATTTGTGGAAACTCTACCAGTATTGATGAACTCTTTATGTGAGCGATATAACTAAAACTTTTACATTATAGTGACAACAACTGTATTTTTGTTGAAGTTCTACAACACCTCAAAATCACCTATAATTTGTTCTGGTCACCAATTAGAAACAGGTGACAGATTGGGAAGGTGAATTGCTATCAGTTCCACACTAACCAACATCTGATGTTTACTGGATAAAGGTGCGAATGCATTTCATATTTGAAAGAAGTAGTCAAAGGTGGAGTCGTCATCTAAAGAGATTGGAAATTAAAGTGGAACATATAACTAGTCATTTATTGAAAAGAAGAAACTTTTTAGGATAAGGAAGAAAAAACTTTGAGGAATACACCATATTGGATTGGATGGTTTAAAAGGATGATAGAGTCCATCTGCAGAAATATGCAGAAAGAAACCGAAAAATAAGTAAAAGAGATTCGATAATAAACGTTAGAAAAAAAGTACAAAAATCTTTGTGCTATATTCTAAATAAAAAAGTTTTTGAATGTCCAGAAAAAATTCATGGAAATGACTGAAAGAAAGGACAAGAAATCTTAGACAAAGGAAATAATGATGATAAAATTACCGTAATCGCGAAACATGATCATTCGACAGAAAATGAAAGAAATTACGACAGTAGGTTCAACCACAAAGCAGCACCGAAAACGCGAAAATGTTTCCACAACCTATTGCGAGTGATATTTCCAACTGAAAACTTGATGGGAATGGAAAAAGAAAATAGGTAGAAAGGTAAATCTGAGAACTAAGGTATGGAAGAGTGAATAGTAAACGAAGATTAATTAAAAATTAATAATGAAAGCTCTTGTATCGAGTTTAAAAGATAAGTATGTGTTGTACAAGTGTAATTCATGAAGTAATATATATATATATATAATATATATAATATATATATATATATATATTATATATATATATATATATATAATATATATATATATATATATATATAGTATATTATATATTATTATATATATATATGCCCCTTAATAATTATTATCGAACTAAATGTATTAATTTGGTTATATAGTATTGTGCTGTGTTAATATAAAATAAATTCAATAACATCCATTGAATAACGTATATTGCGTATAAGTTAACGAGTCCCCTGACTGGCTCGGCGGAAATTCATATCTAGAGAGAAACTTTCCAAAAAAAACCTTCTAATCCTTTTGTTAATTAGGGCCAAAATTCCTTAAAAATATCAAGTTTTTAAAATAGTGTAATTGAACATGAAATTTGTTTAAGATTAAAGTTTAAGCACAAACATTTTGTTCGTGCTCCTTCAGAATTAATGCTAACAAGATTTAATAGCCTAAGAAATCCGCAGAACACTAGCGAGAATTTTTCGTAATAAATTTCAAAACCCACATGATTTAGATTATCAGAAATTACGACAATTTGAAATTTAATTTTAAATTAAATGGAGAGCAACAAAAATTTTTAAGTCCCTTTCTTTAATTTTTAGTTTTAAGTTTATTTGCAATATTTATTTAATTAATTAGTATAAATTATTTTTAAAATGTATTATTTCTTTTGGTATTTTCTGAAAGTTCCGGACGGAATTTCCGAGAGAAATGTACTAGTTTAAAGCTAGACCTTTTTCTAACAGAACTTATATCTCATTTTTTCATAAGAATAAATATATATTTAACATACATAAAAATTTTACATATTCTTTATACATATATATATTATATATACTATATATATATATATA
>JABUQX010048430.1:45000-46189 GCA_015478945.1 Trachelipus rathkii
AGTACCCAGTGAGAGTAAAAGGCCCCCTTCTACCACGAGGGAAAGGATTGTATCGAGAGTCCTGCCTAGAGAAGTTAATTGTAGAGGGTGAAAGGTGTGAGCTCCTCGCTCATGCTTTTGCCTATTCAATTTACAAGTTAATTATGTAAAGAAATAAAACGTTATTTTAATGTGACATATAGATAATGGAAAGCCTAAATACAATTATTTTATTATTATTATTTCACAAACTGTAAATGTCAAAGTGTTCGACTAATATTCTCCATGCTTATTAAATAGGAGAAAATCTAATTAATACTTTTTACTATTTCCTTATATTTAACTAGTTAGCTAAAGTACGACAAATGTGTGGTTGGGATTATGATTGCCTTAGAGTACTCGTATCATAATCCCGCCTTTTGATTGTATGCAATTTAAGATAATCCTGTGAAAAAAAGATTAAATAAAATTGAAAATTCTACAATCAAAAATGAACCAGCAACACAAAATTTAGTCCAGAATGTTTTTTTCCAAAATCGTCTTAATACAAAGACTCACAACTGAACATAGAAGGAGAAAAGTGGTTGAGTAGTACTTTAAACCTTTCTCCTCAACCCCCAAATATATGGCAACTTACGAATGAATAAAAAGAAAGGGGAAACCCTTCAATTTGAAGACAGACCATTCACACGACGAACAGCGAAGGAACGAAACCACAATATTTCTAAAAACAAAGGACTTTAATATGGTCAAATCGTCTCCTTTTTTCTACATTGAAAAAAATTATCCAAGAAGACTTGAAAAAAAATTTAAGTGTACAATAACTTTTATGTTTTGTAAATCAATATAATAATAATAATAATAATATAATAATAATAATAAAATAATTAAATATAAGTAAGTGAATAATAATAATAGATAACTATAATAATAATAATAATATAATTTGAAATAATAATAATTAATAATAATAATAATATATATAATATGAATAATAATCAATAATGAATAAACTATAAGAATAGGTTTGTAGTTATATCTTAGGTATGTTATGGATTTTTATAATAATATATATAATGAATAATAATAATATATTATTTTATATATAATAATAATAATAATAATTAATAATAATAATAATAATAATAAAATAATATATAATTATAATAAATAATAATGGAATTTAAATTAATAAATAATGGTAGTTTAA
>JABUQX010048431.1:0-2500 GCA_015478945.1 Trachelipus rathkii
AAAAGAAAAACTGCAAAACACCAGGAAAATGACGTAGAGATTCCAGTGAAGATTTTTATTCGGCAAAATATTTGAGAAACCTCCATATCCATTAAATCTTCGCTTGTAGTATTGATAATGCCAGCTGATATTTCATAACCAAAAAAGTCATCGGCACTACTTTCAGAAAAGCTGAATGGAATCAGTCATGCTTGATTTTTGCTATCTTTTTTGAGGGTCCTTATTAGAATTTCACCAGCATTTCTTGGACTCCTTTCGTCATTGCAGTAGTTTTTATGTCACTGTTAATCGAATTGATAGCCACTTTAACTTGAATCTCGGATTTGAAACAGAAGCTAATATTGCTAGTTTAGTTTCATGGCATATATCCAGATTGAGAAACTTCCGAAACCTATTTGAAAACCCTTTGAAATGGTTCAAAAGTGGCTGACAATACTGAAGGAGGGCTCATTATTAAGGCGATTAACTTTTTTTTAATCAACTGCTATAAAGATTTGGCAACAAAGCTCAATAGAAACAATCGAATTCAAATTAATATATATATATATTTATATATATATAGTTATATATATATAGTATATATATATATCATATATATATATATATATATATATATTATATATATATATATAATATATATATAATATAATATTATATATTATATATATTAATATAATTATAATTATTATAATATATATAATTTAACAACTTGCAACAGCTCTCACCTCCAGGAAAGGTCAAGACCCTGTCAAAGGGGCCAGAGCTCTTCTCCATCTTCTTCTATCCTCCAGGACTCCCTCTTCTCTTCTCCAGCAATTCCATGTCTTCTCAATGAGTCCTCCACCTACTGTCTCCACCCATCTCCTCATGGCCACTCTCTCCTCCTGCATCCACTACAGGTGTCCCCACCATCTCAATCTGACCGGCATCCATCTTATTTAATATAGCCTTCACTCAACCTCCTCCTTTATTTTTAGTTTCTTTGTCTGTCTCTTCTAGTCTTTCCCATTATCGCTCTCAAAACGAACTAAATCTTGCCGACTGTAATTCTACTATCCTCTTTTGTGGTCGTACTCCCATGTCTCCTGCCCACATATAATATGAACGATGTTAACCATCTAGTCCGAAATACCACCCTTTTCACCGCTCCATACTCATTTGTCATCTTTCAGTATGGGGTTCAGTACTCTTACAGCTTCCCCATACTGAGCTATTCTACTTGTTATCTCCTGTACATTTCCTCTTCTCCATCTCCTCTTCCCAAATACTCCACTCAAGTATTTGCATTTTTCCACCATCTATATCTCAGTCCCTTCCCCATCTACTCTCAGCTCTCCCCTTCTTCTCCCTTACTAAACCACAAATGATCTCAGTCTTTTTAATGTGTTCATAGTCAGACCGGCCTCTCTAAGCCTATTTAGCAAAACATTTAGCACTCTCTCAAAGCCTATCTTCCTCTTCGCTCCAGCACGCCAAGTCATGCTGCGCATGCCAAAATATCAGTCCTAATCTCCTATATCTCCTCTCTCACCTTCTTTATTAATACATCCAGATATGCTACAAACAAATTTGGTGACAACACGCTTCCCTGTTTGACTCCAGCTCTCACCTAAAACCATTCCTTATTCTCAGTTTCTGTTCTTACATTACATAGAATATTCTTATACAAACTTTCCAGGGCTCCTCTCAACTTTTAATCCACTGCATATTCTCCTCTTCTAGCACTCGTCCATAGGTCCCTTCTTGAGGCACTGAATCAAAAGCTTTTCTTTGAACTATGAAAGCTACATATGCTTCGGTTTATTATATTCCCGATACCTTTTCTAACGTAATTCTCAAGGCGAAAAAGAGATCCGTCGTCTTCTGTTCTTTCTATATCCGTGCTGCTCTTTCCCCAGTCTGGGTTTACTATCATTCTCAGCGTTTTCTCTAGTATTCTCCTTATGCCAAGTGTTCCACAGAAATGTCCACCCTGTAGTTGTTACACTCACACTCCCCTGTATCTTTTTTCCTTTATATATTGGAACTATGATTGACTTTACCCACCCGTCTGGTACTTCGCTCGTCGTTCCAACATCCTATTTGAACGAAAAATTCAGAATTCTTTCATTTTCTCTCCTCCCCTCTTTTGTTAGTTCTAGTATGTATCACCATCTTCTGTCTTCATTGTCTCAGAGTCTCGCCTCAGCCTCTTAAGTCCCTCCCCTCCTTCCAAGCTATCTCTTCTCCTCCCATCCCCCCCCACCTGCTCAAATGGTCACATTTAACACATTCTCTGAGTATTGCCGTTTAAGTTTATGTTGTCTGTTGAATCATCACCAAAAAATTCACCTTGCTTATTCCTTGATATTGGCAGCACTTGTCCATCTTTGATGCTGCTAAGATTCGTTTTGTGCCCTCAGTACATCTTCCATAAATTATCTCTTCGCCTCTCTATCTTTGCTGGCGTTTTCTTTTGACTCTTCATATTTCTACTCTCTCGGTGTTTCATTTCTTACCG
>JABUQX010048431.1:7500-21762 GCA_015478945.1 Trachelipus rathkii
TAATTAAAAAATTACTTACTTATTTAATATTTAGTAAACTCATTATTTTAAAGAATTAAAGAACATTTAATTTATAATGTGTTTTCCATTGTTCTATATAGGTTTTTTTTTGGGACCAGTTTTTATTATGCAATAATAAAACTCTTTACGAATTGGTGCGTTATTAAAACTCCTCCATTGTGGCCAATTGAGAGAGAAGAATCTCGAATAATTAGAGGACCACAATTGGCTTCGCTTGCCAGGATATTGGAAGGTGTAATCTTCTCATCATTCAAAGTGGTTACTGTGTCTTGGATGAGAGATTCACTTCTTGCACCACGAACCTATGGAAATCTTTTGAGTCAACAAGTGCCCACTGTTATCCCAATTCTGTGAGGGGTGACTTCTTTTGTCACTAACAGATGTTCCCAAATCTAAACCTTTGCCAAGCAGTTTAAAGGTGGAAAACCAATTAGAAGGACTGTGAGTACTGAAATTAATTTTCTTTCACACAAAAAACAAAATTCACACTAAAAGTTAAATTAGAATAGGAAACTATATACAAGTGGTATGGGCATATTGGCACCTTTGGGTCTAATATGCAAGCATATTTCATTATGTATATGTTTCAATAAATTAATAGAAATTACACAAAGAGTATATGTCTATCTTATCGCCTTTGGGCTTTAAAATACGTTATACTTAATTTTGTGGGAATTTCAAAAAACAAAGGTGTTAAAATTTAAAGAAAACATATGTTATTGTTTTCCAAAAAATTACAAAACAAATTTTTACAAATGGGTGACAGGAAAAATTCCCCATAATAGCTATTAGAAAAGAGCTACTTAATATAGAGTGTGAAAAGTGTGAAAATAACCAGAATTTTGGAGACATTAATATATAAAGAATATATTACAGAAATTAAATCTTGATTAGTGACATTATTGTCTGCATTTTTCATTTTTGTATGTTTTTTTTTGTTTGTTTTTTTTTTAGAGGCAAAATTACTAGAAAAATAATACAAAAAATTGTTTAATTGTATTTTTTTTCTTTTATTGGTTTCTGAGGAATAGTTATTTTAAGAATTTGTGTAAAAATTATGCATTGACAACTGTAAATTAAGTAATTAAGATTAGATTAATTAATTTTTTTTTATTTTACTAAATGAAAGTACAGAGTTAGTAAATCAGTTTAGTTAAAAAAAATTTTCGTTTATCATAATTAGTAAAGTAATTAGAGCTAGTAGAAGATTACTAAAGAGAAAAAACAGCAGCAGCATACAATACGACAAGTTAGAAAAATGATAAGTCAAAATACGTGTGTGCATGATTTGGTTATGTTTATTCAATAATATATGAATGGGACAAGAGTAAGAGTAAGGAGTATTCGGAGGGAAGGGAAAAATATCGGCATTGATATTGGAGTCCGGAGGGAAGGGAGATTGTCATTGAGTAGGAGAATCGAATTCAGGGGAAAGAGATATCGCCTCCAAGAGTGAGGGATTGAAGTCTTGGCCCAATCGATCCCCTTATTTCTTCGTTCACTTCTTTCCCCCACTCATTTCTTCGTTCAATTTTTTCCCTCATTTCTTTCCTTTCTCGTGCGACATTATATGCACATACAACAGACACACACACATCGTTTTTATATATATATATATATTTATATCGTTTTTTCTTTTATTAATAATAAATTTATTAATTACTTTTTCATTATAATTATGCATTAATTATATTTGTCGTAACCCCGCGTATATTTACAGGAGATAAAAATTTCGATTTTGGTTTTTTTTTATATAATTATGCATTAATTACATTTGTCGTAGTCCCGCGGATATTTTCAGATGGTAATATATATATATATATATATATATATATATATATATATATATATATATATATAATATATATATTTATATACTTATATTATATATTATTATATAATATATCGTTTTCGTTTTTATTAATAATAAATTTATTAATTACTTTTTCATTATAATTATTTACTAATTATATTTGTCGTAGCCCCGCGATTATTTTCAGGTGGTAAAAAAGCGAAATCGTTATTTTTAACCCGTTTTTTTTTAAACCCGTTTTTTTTTAGTGAAAATAAAAAAGTGTTTTTTTTTAAGTGAATTAAAAAATAAGTTTTTTTTGAAATTATCGAAAATTCGTAATTTAGCCAAAACATAATAAATAATTATCAAAGTAAGGTGGAACCTTTTGGACAAGACCCAGGCCACCCAGACAAGGTCACTTTGACCAAAGGTCACCAAAGGTCACCAAAGGTCACCAAAGGTCACCAAAGGTCACCAAAGGTCACGCCAGGTCAAAGGTCACCAAAGGTCACCAGAGGTCACGAAAGGTCAAATTGCCCAAATTGACCCAAAATACCGAAAATTATGTTATTTTTGATCTAAAAATATTAGAAGAATATTTTATTGATACAAAAAATTGAAAATTTCATTTTACTGACCTAAAATATTTTAAAGATTATTCTACAGCTACAGAAGTTTTATAAAAACCACAAATTATGACAGAATAAATTTGTTGGTATATAAATTGATTGATTCCAAGTTAGAAAATATTTGATAGAAGAACTTTGAAGAATTTTGAAGAACTTTGAAGAACTTTGAAGAACAGTAGAACAAATAACCTTTGACCAAGAAGAACAAATAAGTTGACCTTTAACATTTTAAGAACACACCCGACTTGAAAAAGGGGATAGATGTTTCTTAATTATAGTACAGAAAACTAATTAAATAGAATTATCAAATAGGACTTTGATTTTTTTAAAATAATTTTGAAAGAAAATTATTTTTATTTTTGAACTTTGATATTTTTAAATAATTTTGAAAGAAAATTATTTTTATTTTTGAACTTTGAACTTTTATTTTGAACTTAGAATCAAAAGTGATTAAATTTTAATTTTTTTAAATTTAATAGTGATTAACTTTAAACAGTAATTAAAAAAGTGTTGGAAAATCAACATTAATTAAATTAAAAGTTCAGTATCGATATAAACTCCTTTGTTTGAATTTAAATAGACTTTACATATTTTCTTTGAACATAGAAAATTTTTGAAAAAATATTTGAAAACAGTTTGAATATTTTTGAAAACTTTGAAAAATATTTTGAGACTTTAGTTTTTTTTTAATTTTTAGAAACAGTTTGAGAACTTAGTTTTTTTTTAGAAACATTATAGTGTTTTAAATCTTAAAGTTTCTGAACTATAACTTTATAAATTTATTAACTTGAACTATAATTTTATAAATTGATTAATATAAATTAATTAACAATAAATCATGACTATGCTTGAACCAATAGTCTTTACAGTCTTCGTACTTTCTACATTGTTTCTCATCCTCTGCTACCTGGTTCAAAGGGCTATAGCCGGACCAGTTGACCCTAATGGAGCTTCAGGAGGAGCTGAAGGGGATAACAAGGACTTAGCAAATAAAGATTTAGAAAATGATAATTCCAGTCAACAGAATGAGACCAATAAAGCAAAAACAAATAATGAAGAGAACATTAATAATGATGTAAAGCATACTGAAGGACAGAAAAGAAGAGAACAAAGGAGCAAAGCCCAAGATAAAGGAACCCACACAAAAGGTAATGGTGGTCATGGTATACTCTACCTCCTTCCTAAGAACCAAAATGTCTTTAAAGCCTAATCAGAGAACAGCTTGGGACTGGCTACAAACAGGAAATACAGAAAATACAGCAAGAATACCGAAGGTGCTCCAAAAGACAAATGTTTTTGGACAATTTTTTAAATAATAATTTAAATGCACGGGCCAACTCCCCCTTCATAAAAAGAAGACTTATCCTTCCTGGAATGGCCAAACAGAAATATTTTAACAATAGAAGTGAGTTTAGTGGAGCTTGGGGACAGAACCAAGCAAGTGATACTTTATATGGAGGACAACCTCAGAATCCGTGGGGGCCATCCCAAAATAATCCTTTAAGTATGCAGCCACCTTACACAGGTTGGCAACAACCCCTTCCTACAATGCAACCGGGATACAATCCATACCCATATGGACCCCCTTATGGAGGATATTATCCAAATGCTACGTATACCCCTCCATTACCAGAATTAGCTAAAGAATTAAAATTGTATGGAAGAAATATCAAGACCCAAGTTTGGGTAGGCATTAAATTTGAGGATTATCTTTCGACGTTGCAAGAGAAGATACGCACGTTAGGCCTAATCACTGAACGTCAAAAAATAGACTATGCTAAGACTACTATATCTTCTGATTTCACATCAGAGGCCCGCCAATATATTCTTAAGGATAATAGCTTTTCTAGGTGCAAGACCCTAGAAGACTTTTTGATTCAATTGAAGATTTTTCTCAAACCAGATAAAGCCGAGACAATCTTCTGTTTATTGAAACAGTTCATGAAATTTCAAAGGAGACCACATGTAACTCTTACTGAATTTATGTTGGACTTGAAGAATCTCCTTTAGGAATATCAGAAAAAACTCATAGATATAGAGACTTCCTTTGGATTTACTTCTCAACAGATAAATATATTAATTATGACTAAGATTTTAGAGAGTATGGAAGAACTCAGAGATCATAGAAGACTAAGAGAAAAAGTTTTAAAAGTTTTTAATCCAGACTTGAGTTTCGTGGAAATGTTAGAGAAACTTAGTCAAATAGAAGAAGGAGTCTTATTCCAAACTAACCATAGAGCAGAACAAGATAGAAGAAATACAGCTAGAGTATTCTATACAGAGAACAATAACACTAATAACAGTGAAGTTAGAAAAGAAAGAACCACATATAACCCTTCCATGAAGAATAGAACCATGGAATGGGGTAATAAAAAGAATACTTCTACATTTTCAGGAAAAAGGACAAACCCTTCTTCAAATATAAGACCTAATAAGGGAGTAGTTAAGAAACTCTCCAGTAAGGAAATAAAGTCAATGGACTATTGCCTAAAATGTGAATCTTTAGGTCATCATTCTAGAAACTGTGGTTGGAATACAACATTGGTGCAGAGTATCGTAGGAAGTTCCACATGCCGGGGGTTCGACATCTAAATTGCAGGAATGCCCTGTGTGATCCCTATGAAAAATGAAAAATAAATATTGGTAATACCAATAATTAACCCATTGATTTATAATGGGTCATAAGCTCGAAGAGTCGAGAATTAAAAATGATTCAAATACTAGAAGCCAAACTCTTACTCAAAGAATGAGCGTAGCTATCAGGGTAAGAGTCCTAAGAAAACAACCAGAGTTCATCTGATTACAAACCATCAGCTTGATGATCCAGAACAAGAAGAAATCTGGAACTGAAGATGAAGAAGATGAGAATGAACAGTTTTTTGCACCAGATCTTTCTACAAGAGAAGAAAATTTATGAGTGAGTTCTGGCAAAGATTTAAATGAAGAAATGGTAAATAGAACAGTAATTAAAGAAAATACTTCAAGCTTAAAGAAGAGAGGTGTTATAGTAACCTCTAGCTTCTTTGGTGTAGGAATTAGACCCCCAAAATTGGGATGTCATTATTTTTTGTCAATATTTTTGACTCCAACAAAAGGTCAGAACGAGGTTGAAGTTCACAGCCTATTAGATTTAGGGAGCACAACCTGTTTGATATCGTTGGATAAATTAAAGGAAATAGAAAGAGAAGGAAGATTCAAACTGTCTCTTAAAGAAGCTAGTATTATAGTTCAAGGGATTGGAACTCAGATTATCCAAAGAAGAGAAAGTTTGATCTACTTTTAAGACTACACCAACAGTATTACCCAGTTACCTTTTTAGTGTGTAAGACTGGAAGCACTGGAGCTTGGAATGGAATTTTATTAGTCAAGTATTTTAGCTAATCTAATCCTATAACAATAGACCTTTCTTCATCACATTTTAATCTTAAAGAAGAGGATAAAGAACGAAATTAAAGTTAAAATCTTGCCAAGTTAGGAAGTTATTTTCTCATGAATCAAGAGGAAAAGATAACCTAAGAAAGATATAAATAATAATTCTAATATAAATGATAAGTTTAAAGTAAACAATTACAGGGATAATTATAAACCAATAATTAATAGAGGCTCAAGTGAAAAACCTACAAAGAGTATTATTAATAAAGGCTCATGGAAGAAGCCTACAAAGAGTATTATTACTAAAGGCTCATTGGAAAAGCCTACAAAGGTAGAAATAAATAAGAATAATATTGTTCATCAAGAGAACAAAGAAAATTCACAATCCAGTAAAGGAAGGACCTTTCATAGCAGATGAAGAAATAGAAGTTCAATTGCTATTAATAGAAGAAACCATGGCACCTGCTCAATCTTATGGTTACTTGAAAGTCAGACCTGAGAGTAAAGAAGATTTGAACTGGAAAAGAAGTTTTTAATAACACCTGCTTTTTCCTAGGGCCATTATATTTTGCGCAAACTCTGTATGCCCAGTTAGAAACAATGAAGTTATATTAAGTTATATTAATCTAAGTGACAAACCTTTTTATTTAAAAAGAAATAAAAACATAGGGAAGTGTCATCCGATTTTAAAAGTTAATAAAGAAGAATATTTTAATAAAACTGCTATTACTACAGAGAATAAGCAGATAGGATCTACTTGTATAGTAACCTGCTCAGAAAATTTATCAGATAAACAGTTGAAGAATGCATACAGAGAAATTATAACAGATAATTTAAGTAAAGAAGAAGCAGATGTTTCTATTTTACAGAAACCATGAAACACTTAAGAAGAACTTTGGATGTGTTAATGGAATATAAGACGTCATCGCTTTTAGATGACGATGCAGTTCCTGTGTGTCCTATACAGAAGTTTGAAATAGAACTTACTCCAGACGCTCCAAAAGTCATTTTTAGAAAACAGTAATCTGTCTCCCACATCGCTTATTTTTGGAAGACATCGATATTTTTACAGATGCCTTTAAAGACAGGATATTATTAAAGCTTGCTATTCGCCACATAGTTACCTCTACTGGTGGTGGCCAAAGAACTCTAACAAACAAGAGTGCTGTATAGGACTAATAGGTACTGAACTATTTCCCCCCTTTCCCAAAAAAGTTTTTGTTACCGGACGTGTCCATTGCCCCAATGACGAAATATTTTCGTCCCTAGGAGGTAGTACGATTTTTACTAGCTGTGACTTGATAGATGCTTACCATTCCCTCGAAGTCGAGGAGGAAACACAGAAATTAATGGCTTTCCGTACAGAAAAGGATTATTCTGCCAAACCAGATTATTATTTTGGGCTCGCAATGCCCCTAGCACTTTATGCTAGAACGATGCATAGTCGCGTTAAACCATTTTATTAGGACCTATTGAGCTAAGTGATTTAGATGAATGTCCTAATCATGGGTAAAATAAGGCAGAACATTTTGAAAACTTAAAGAAAGTTCTTTACTGCATTTAGAGAAAACAGTTAAGAGTTAAATTAACTAAATGTCATTTTCTACAAACTTCAGTTATTGTATTTGGATTTAAAATAGGAAAGAGACGGAATTTCACAGATCCAGCGAAGACTAGAAAATCGATGAAGAGTTTTTCGTCCCTCCAGCAAGTGTTAAGGAAACACAATCTTTTTTAGGATTTTTCAGTTATTTTCGCTTTTTAATTAGTGACTTTGCCAAATAATGAAATGTTTTAATAACTTAATAAAAAGAATGTTAAGTTTTGAGTGGAAGGAAGAACACCAAAAAGCGTTTGAACACAATACAATCAGAGAAATTGGTTTGTTCAACCTGGTTGCTTTCCCAGATTATTCCAAGCCATTTTTATAGGTACAGACGCCTGCGCTATGGAATAGGGGAGTTCTTTATCAAATGTCGGTCGATGGCAAAGAAAAGCCATTATCGTTCGTATCAAGAGTGTTAAGAGGCAGTGAACTCAACTATGATATTATAGAAAAGGAATGTTTGGCTGTTGTCTTCTCACTACAGAAGTTTAAAAATACAGTGTTTGGTTATCCCATCACCATATTAACTGATAATCAACCTCTTTGCTTTATATTTCGTAATAAGCAACAAACGGGTCGGCTAGCCCGCTGGAATTTATTTGTTAATAGTTTTTCGCCAACTATAAAGTATAAAAGACGGGAAAAACTAACATACCGCCTGATTATTTGAGCAGGCACCCAGCAAAAGCTCCAAACGTTTATTTTTTCAAAGGAGAAAAGAAACCAATCTTACCAAGAAAAGATTTTTTATTTTAACGAAAGAAACTTTCAATAGGGAACAAGAAAATTGCTCAATAAAAGAATTGTTTTTAAGTGAATATTATTCCAATCCAGATTTATTTTCCATAAGAAAGTGTTGTACTATGCAACCAGAAAAGAACCTTATGTTATACAAGTACCAGATAGCATGATCTACTCAGTCCCATAGATCAGTGCATTCTTCCTTGGAAGTGGGGCATGGAGGACGCAGAGGATGAAAAACGAGTTAAGAGAAAGATACGTTTTTTTCTCATCTAAGTAAAAGTTAGTAAAGGAGTACTGTTCTTCATGCGTGGTCATGTTGCCTAAGGTTAAAGTCCCTAGGCCTCACAAAAGCTGATAAACAGATTGGCCTCTTTAACTTTATACTCCTTTTTTCTAGAGTACATGTGGATAGTATAGGTAAACTTCCCACATGTTCAGTTTCAGGTGCCAAACACATTCTCGTATTCAGAGATGTTTTGACACGATATTGCGAATTAGTCGCTTGTAAATCAAGAACAAGCCAAGAATTTGCTCGAGCTTTACAAGAAAGAATAATATGTCGGCATTCTAGTCCAGAAATACTAGCCTCGGACAATGCCCCAGAATTTACTTCAGCTGCCTTCAAAGAGCTATGTAAAGCTTGGAGGATAAAAAAGGTTTATATTTTCCCTACAAACCAAGTCAAAATGGTGTAGTTGAAAGATTGAATGCAGATATTGAAAATTTCCTCCGTCATTTTGTAAAAGGCAATCATCGAGATTGGTCCAAATACTTATCTTTTGCTCAAATAGCAATTAATACATCGTATAATAGATCCATTGGATCATCTCCACATTTTGTCCTGCATGGATATATAAAGAGACTTCCCTACGAGATGCCTGACTACGTTTCTCCATTTACAAATAAATCGGAAGATAAAAAGTTCATTTCAGATGAGGTAGATGTCGTAGTGGAAAGAATGGAAGCAATAAGAGATTTAGCTAGAGAAAATCTAGAAAAAGAAACAATTAAAGCTATGGAACAGCAACACAAACATGCCAAACAAAGAGATTTGAAAGTGGGCGATTATGTTTTTGTAAATGCTGAGAAACCAGAACGAGTTTCTAAATTGAAACAAAAGATTTGAAGGTCTTTTATTTGGTAAATCGGAAATAAGGCGCCAAAATAGCTTATGCTTTCGTGTTTAAATTCAACGAAATTATTTCCGTTTCACCGGGATAATTAAAGATAATTCCAGTAGAAAAGATTACAGAATCTCATTTTCAATTTGATAATGATGAGATTTGGAAACAGATGCAATTCAAGAAAACCAATTGGATTCCCGCGAAAGTTACAACAGAAAGACAAGTTATGGAACGCTAAGAAGCTAGAATTCGACAGGTAGATAATCAGAATCTCCACCACTTTCTTCTTGTGGATTCCAACCTAATTTTTATGATGAACAAAATGTTATACCAGAGAGGATTCAACACCAGAACAACATAATCCTGTAGAAGAAACACAAACTTCTTGTAACCAAAGAATACCTGATACTCCTCAAGGTAGTAGATTGATGAATTCTACTCCACAAACAAGAACTCAAGTAAGAGGATATAGACCGTCTCTATCACCAATCAGACAAGAAGATTCATATATTTCAGATAGTTCTGAACATGAGGAACAGCCTGTCACTGAAGAAGTAAAAGAAGATGCTTTGGTAACACCACTTGCAGATGGAACTGTAGGAATATGTGGGCTTAAGTTCCTGCTGAAACACTTCCCAAGATTGCATGTGGTACACTCCAGAAAGATTTTTGTGGATTTATTACATTTGAAGGCAGAAGAGATGATATAAACGTATGAACAGTCGTAGAGACTTTTTTCAAAAAAGTGATATCAGGAAGGTCCGAGGCATGTGGAAACACAAACGTTAAGTTACAAGACAAGTACACAATTAACACAAGACAAAGAGATGAAGCATGAATCTCTTCAATACTCTACCACACTCAAGACGGAAGAAGCTACGGTCAAAAGAAGCTCTTTCCTGAACACAGAATTTAACGAAACTCAGTTTTGTTATATTGGCCATTAAGAGACTGGAATCTAGAAGAGGAAAATAGACACTAATTGACATTTCTGGCCTCTGGAGAAGTTCTAAATCTCTTAGTTTGTATAGGAAAATTGATCTTTGTTAACAAGCTAATCATATTGATACTACATGAATTTGTGTTGCTAATACAAATTTATTTTCAGTTATAATTTTCTATTACAATACACAAAATACACATTTTACCCTTTTCTATTTTTAATCTTTTAGGTATAAGTTTCCATATTTTATATTTTTATTATGTCCGTTACGGTTTCGGATAAATTTTTTTGCCCCCAGGGGTCGGTCTTTTCTTTTGAAACTAAAAAAAACAACTAAAAAACCCATAAAAAAAAAAAAATAGGAAAATTTTTTAATTTTTAAATTTTTAAATTTACGTTTCTTATAATAACAACGTTTATATACTTTTATTTTTTATTAGTAACATGTTGTATTATTATTTTTTATTTTAAAAAGATAAAACAAAATAAAATCGAAAAATTTCAGTTTTAGTATGAGAATAATAAAAATATAATCAGCTTGCTTATATTAATATTAAGAATTTTATTTTAATTCAGAATTAGCCTTATGCTATATAATTAGCTTGTTTTTATTTTAATTTTGATTTTAATTCAGAATTAGCCTTATGCCAAAATCAGCTTTTATTAATATTAATTAGCTTCATGTTTATATAATCTTTTAATTTTTAATTTTAATTTCATGATAATCAGAATGCTACAATTTTAAGTTTTACTTAAAGCTTTTTTAATTTTAATTTCCATTTTAATTATAATCAGAATGTTGAAGATTACTTATCTTTAGTTTTATTATCCAAGATCCAATAAACTTGATTTCATTTTATGAAGTTCATTTTATTTTAATTATTTGATTTCATTAATTAAAATTAATTTATCAGAAACATATCAAACTTGATTCCAATTTTTAATTTTTAAAAATATGTCTTTAATCATAGGTAATTTTTATAAAGAATTTAATACATTTAATTATCATTTTAAATGTTACTTTTAAACGGCGCACCTCATTTATTAATCGAAGTATAATCATTTCAGGTTGAAATGAAAATGTTACATCCAGTTTTTGCATTTTTTTGCGTTACTTCTTTTACCTGCAGTCCTATCCATCTCCACTAACATTAATGAAGAAACAAGAGTACTGCCAGGTATCATTTTGTATCACTCCGGTGAAGTAAATTTTATCGAAGGATATCTTGACTTGATTGTATCTTTAGAATGCCCATCAGAAATTAAAACCACTATTTATAGAACCATCAAAATGGTAGATACTTTAAAAGATAGATTTTTACCTGCGTTTAATGATAATTTTATTATATTTTAAATACAAGAGCACCCATGTACGAATTTCTGCTCGTTACAATTAGAGCGAAAGTACTATGCCTAAATTAGCTGAAATTAAAAGCTTGCCATGGGTTCACTCACAACCAAGATTCAAAGAGCTGCTTTTGAATTGGGAGGAGATATACCTAATATTTATTTGGTACTGCGACTGATAAACAAATTAAATTTTTAAGAAAAAAGATAAATATATTAGGAAACTTTGCGAGTACTTCAAATTTATTAGTTAATGAACTTAAAGAACAGGTAAAGTCAAATACCCAAACATTATCAGAATTTCAAATTAACCTACAAAAATTAATTGCATTTCAACACAAATCACTAGCAACCAACCACATACTCAATCAGCTAGGTAGTATCAAATCATTACTTACATTAGTTGAACATTCAGTCAATAGTATTACAATGTTACATCAATTAGTTATCACTTCATTACAATTAGCTAAAACAAAGATAACTAATGATCAACTTTATTCACCCATCTTTTTGTTACCATATATACTAGAAATGACACAAACTACAAAATTACATCCTATCATACCATTAGAAGCGACAACATATCATTCATTTTTTGACATACTCATGGACTATAAAAAATCAACCACTAATCCATTTGAATTAATTACATTAATCATTCATTTCAAATGAGAAATTTATTTCATACAAGTTAATTCCATTCCCAACATTCACTCCATTCAATGAAACGTCTGTTAGAATAATGTATAATACACCAAATAATTACCTTTTCGTTAGTTATGGTCAAAGGAAATATACTTATTTGCGAAATTCGGTTCACGATAATTGTCGTAACCTAGGGAAAACAGCAGTTTGCCCCAATCACAACCTTTTACATCCATTGATGACAAAAAATGCTTGCTATCGAATTTTGCTTAACTATCTATAATATTCAGGGTTGGGGGATATAACTATCTTTAAATCCAAAGAACCCTTCACAGTAACACTAGGACATTTCACTATTATATCTTTTTGTACGAAAAATTAGAGCTTCTATATCTTGCGAAAGACCTTTTCAAACCAATCATATAAAATAATTTTATTTTTAATTTCCTCACGGTTGTATTTTACCTCTGCTATTATCAATTTAAAACCCTTCATTTAGTAGAAAATATTCATTAAGCTTCAATTAATTGCCCAATCTGATAAAGTTTTGTTTTTAATTTTTAACTCATGTTGCTTTACCCAACATCTCTTCAGCATTGTTTCCAAAATTTCAAATAATGAAGGAAGTTCAGTGGAATAAAAGACTAGACAGCATAAATAATACCATCCACCCATTAACTCCTTATCTTTCTCAAGTTAAATTAATCCCATATATCGGTGGAGGAACATCTAGTATTATTTTATTCATTTTCATCATAGTGATTATTTATTTGACTTGGTCTTATAGAAAAGCATTGTGTAGAAAATGTTTGAAAGAATTAAATCAAGAACCCCAAGATATTCCATTGCATAATATACCCATTTCAACCCTTCCATTAGAGGTAACCCCAGTTCAAAATTCCCCACAGAAATCAATTGAAATTGAACCCTTGGTATAACCTTCCATAAAATTTAGACAATCAATATTACACAAACCTCCTGCCACCACCTATTCCATATAGGCAATCTACTTCTCAAGAAGTGGAATTATATTCTAATATTGCTAACTTGGACTAATATCCTTTCTACATGACTAATACCCTTTCTGCATTTATTTTGAATTGTATGTTTATAATACTATTAGAATTAAAATCCTTATGAATTTTAATTTTCTGAGGCAGAGTCCTTATTGTAAAATCCTTATTGTAAAATTATTTCACAATATTTGAATCAAGAAACTCAGTTGTTGATACTTAAAACGTACAATTCAAAACAAATTTTTGCTCATAATCCATTTCTCAAGTTTCGTTTACATTTCAACATTTTTGTTTAAATAACTTTTTATTTAATACCTTTTCTATTGTTTGACTCGACATTTCTTTTCATAAAATTGTAAACAGGATGTCGAAATAAGTCTTTGAATCATGATTCCTAATCTAGGAATGGTCTCATTCCTAAATCCATTCCTAAATCTATTCCTAAATCTAGGAATCAATCTAGATTTAAATCTAGATTTATTTCAAGAAATCTATTTTTGACGTCACTTCAGGAAAGGAATTGAAAGACCGAGAGAATGGTGAGGGAATGAGAGGGAGAAACTTTAGGGGTTTAGAGAGAATTAGAGTAGGGGATTAGAGAGGGTTTTGGAGAAAACGATGTTTTAAAAAGGGTTGGACTACGAGAGAAGTCGTTTGTTTGGGCCTGGGAATTGCTTAAGTAAAAAAGCTAATGAAATAGCTCCCTTAAGTAGTATCGTATAGGCGCGAAAAATTAAAGATAGAAGTTTTTCTTAAAAATTAAAAATTAAAATATATTTAATATGCATTCTTTGAACATATTATATAGGATATTTTATATCATTATATCATATATAATATACAAAGATGTATATTGTTTTTCCTTTTTTCTTTTTAATTATAATATATTAATTATTAACAAAGAAACAGATTAAATATCAGTGAGACGAGCAAAGGAAGTTTCTCACTTAAAAACATTTCCATCATAGGACAAAGGTAAATAATAATAATAATAATAATAATAATGATGATGATAATATA
>JABUQX010048432.1:0-12500 GCA_015478945.1 Trachelipus rathkii
TTGACGATTGCTCTCTAATCGATTATCCTTCGGAATCTCGTTATCTCTTATGCATTTTGTTTATATAAATATCTTAATATAATTTATTAGTGTGATATATTTAATTGTTGTATTTACTTTTAGTAAGCTCGTTTCGCTCTCGGCTTTTGTCTCATGGCTCTGTGATATTGTGCTCGCTCGCATGTACGGCGTTATTCTAGATTTACTCTGTCAAGAATAAGAAATTTTAACGTTTTCAGTGTTACTCGCAATCGCTAACTACGCATATTATGGACCATTCACTTTTTAGCACTGCTCTCGCATCTTGCGGGTTCGGGCAAGCGCTTCTATTCCAGAGTCTCCACGTACTGTTCGTGGTCTCCTGTGGAGCTTTGTATGCCAGTCGAAGTGTTTCTATTGTACGCCCCTATGCGGGGCGCGCATGCCATACCTACTAAGTAGTAAAGTTCCTTACTCTACTTTGTATAGTAATTTGAAACGGTATTTCTCGCGACGCACCTTATCCTCGAATCTAGTATTATATTCCAGAGTTCTGATCTGAGCTCATAAGTATACTATGGCTCTTTCCGTTGTATCTGTTAGAAGGGGCTGTTATAGGGTATTCATAATAATTCGTTAAGTATACTTATGTTTGTATCCTCTCATGAGATAGACTCACTCCTACAAATGCATAATTAATGTACATTATATTCTAATTTATTATTAATTATTATTTTGTATATTTTCTTATAGACAACTCGTAAATAACAATTATGTTTATGTAGTATATGGTTAGTTTTATTATTATTATTGTTATTTTCTTTATTGTTTAGATCATAAATTTCACAAATACATGTATTCATATATTATATATTTATATTAATTTCGTTAATTAATTATTATTATTTGTTATAATTTAGATGTCATATTTTTCTAATGATAGCTGACTTCTATTAGTTGCTTCATTCTAATTCAGAGCATTATACCTGGGTATTGGTGGTTATTCGTTTTTATTTTCATTCGTCTGAATTCATCATATTATTATTGTACTTGATCTCATTCCTATTTTATTATTCGTCATCTATTGATTGGTGTTATGGAAAATCTACTATGAGTTCAAATACAGTAATTATATATAATTTTATATTTATATTATCATTATTATTTTATTTTATATAATTATTATTATATTATTATTATTATTTATTATTTATATTATATTATTATATTTATTTAATTTAATATATTATTTATTTAGTTATTATTTCATATTAATTTATTATTATTATTATTCATTTAATTTAATTACTATGCTTTCACATTTTATAGTTATAGAAATGTTATAGTTGTGTGTATTAATTATTATTGTATTGTTCTTATTATTATGAATATTGTTTATTATATTATTGTTATTATCCATGCCTATCGAAACTTGACTGAGTTTTTTTTTATCTTGTCAAACTTTCGAAGTTATTACATTAGTATCAATCAATCGAAAATTTATACTACACTTTAGTATGACAATCGTTGTTATATACATGATTGTTTAACGTCAACGTATGCGAATAATTTATCGTTTTATAAATGCTTTATATAATCTTTTTGATCAAAGCGAATTGCGAAACGTGAGGAGTCGGCTTACATATAATCAAGATGAGATAATCCGTGTGAGTAAATTTCGTAGAGTGAGGATGATACATTGTCAGTGATATAATCCGGTTAAATTTCGATTTTACGAGTGTGAATGATACACGGACGCATCACAGCCGTGCTGTTCATCCTCTGAATGCATCTTGAGCTCTTAGAGTGAAGTACACGTCGCGTTCTAGTTCTCTGGATGGACAATCTTGTTCTATATAAGAAGTAGGTTAGCAGTGACGCTCATAGATTTATTTCTTGTGTAATTAGCATAGTATTTGTTTGAGCACTTTATCATCACTAGGGGAATGTTCATCATAGGGGAGAAGGTCAAAACAGGATAGGGATCAGCTCTTCTCCTCTAGCAGTTTCCCTGGTTGCCTTGAGAATTTTGTTCGTCTCTGTACATGTAACGATGAGTAAATTCTTCGTCGTTTTCAGTAAAGTAATTTTTGTCATCTCCGTAGTAATGAGCAGATGGTGGTGGCATGGAAGCTGAAGATATAATTTTTAATATAAATATTTGAAATAAAATTAGATTGGAAATAAACTCAATAATTAAATTTATAATTAAAAAAATTATCAAGAAAATATAATTAAGAGTTTAAGAATTTGGTTACATAATGAGATTTAAAACTAAAAACGATTCGTATGTAGAAGTCTCGCAAGCTATATGTGTAACGGCAATTTTGTTTGCTGCTTCTCCCTTAACAGGTGTTAGAAACAAGTCGTACATAATTTCTGCGGAGTTTATAGTTATAATACCTTTCTGTGAACTTACACGTACTTCAAATTGGATATTCGGATGCACAATTGATACAAATAAGGATTTTCACATAAAGATGAAATTGCTAGCAATAGCCAATTCCCTCCACAATATTTACAGGGATAGTTGAACTTTGATATCTAAAAAACCTTAGTTATGGAAGTGTGGACAAGATAACTCTTTAAATATTTTCAGCTTCGCGTGTAAAACAGAAGAGAATATTGGACGCAAAAAGATAGCAATAGTTTGGCATAATAGGAGCAGCTATTTCGATCAAGATGGATGATGATGTTCTGCAAAGCTTTTAATTTCTCATCAATAGAATAGATGGCGGCACCTTTTCTCATTTCATCTGGGAATGGTATGATATGAAAACTTACAAGTGATGATGAGAGAGAGTAAAGTGAAAAACATGCATTTCAAAGTTCTTCTTTAAATAATAATAGTAGGCTTATAAGATATATAATATTACATTTACTTTTCCTAGCCTGAATTAGCTCTTTTTTTTTATAACTAATATAAATTATCATTAAAAAATTATTAAAGCTTCTTATGCCTAATTCTCAAAAAACATCAATTTTCCTTTACTCGAGCTTTAAAGTTACGAAATTATTATTATAAAAAAATCATCAATAACATTCTTATTATAAAATTAATTTATATTACTTATATATATCAAAGACTTATCTATAATTTTAAATTTAAAAAAATAAATCATTAGGTACTAGGGTTAAAAGTAGTTTAGTATTAAATCAATCATCTCGAAGAATAAAAGTCTATATTTGAATAGTCACTTTATTACCACTAATGTGAGTTTAAATAATAATATATATAAGTTTATATATATATGCATGGTAGACTATCTGAGTAGGGAAACAAATTATAGTGACAGGCTAGACTCTATCGTCCATTCATTTTGAGTATGTACACTTGGCCTAATAGACAAATAGCAAACTGTTCCAATATAATAAATATGTTTAACGTCTCCGCCTTTAATATGTTATTATAATTAATATATAATAACTATATATATATTAAATAATATTAAATATAATATACATATATATTATATTATTATTAATATAATAATATTATAATATTAACATAATTAATTAATAATAATACTTATAATATTATTTTATATTAATCATATTAATATACTTATATATTTATATCATCTATATCTATATTTATATTATATATATATATCTATATACTTAATTATTAATAAATAAATACCTACTATTTATATATTAATAATATATATATGTTATATATATATATCTATAACGAAATATCTTTTCATCACACACTTAAGCATTAATATCACGTCCTTATATAGTATTATTGTAGAAGGAAAAAATTTAAATTATTCACGTCTTTATTTTGAATACAGCTATATATTTTAAATTCTATGAATGATAATTTATAAATAATATGCATAAGATTGACTCAAGCCTGACATAGGCCTACCAGAATTTATAAATATATACTAGTATATTTTATTTAACAATAAATAATATATTTTAATTATATTATAATAAAGTAAACAACACTTAATTAATAAAAATTTGTTTAAACATATTAAATATATTTAAAATAATTTAATCTTAATTTATATATAGTCACTAAAAACACCACTTCAACTGACTTATACTATTCCCTAATAACTTAAACACAGCAAAATTAAATATATATATATAATAATATGGTAAACATTTATTTTCATACTTGACACCATATAATGAAAATAATAATCTACGTAACTTTGAGTAATAAAGATTAGATTAGATTAATGATATAGTTATGATAGATAAGTATAGAGTAATAACTTAGAATAGATATATAAATGAAAGAGTAGAGAGAGATAGAGAGACGAGAGATAAGATGAGAGATGAGAGATATGTAGAGAGATGAGAGAGTGAGTATAATGAGAGAGATGATTTTTCAAAATTCATATATTTTTTCAAAATTAATTTAACGAGTATATCTGAGATTCTCACTGGGTATGAAACGAAAAGTTATTTCGTACTCGCTAGTAAAATTGTACGTATTTTTTCTGAGCTCAATACATGACATAAGGTATTAGTAATCAGCTATTGGGTCTATTTTATTCCTATAATATATTTTAATTTGAAATATGTAGATTACTATACCCGTAAACGCCAAATGGCTTTGAGATTTTATACTTACTTAATAGGAACAGTGAATGATAATTTGAAATTTAAGGTAGTATTGAATTTGAATTAGATGTTGTATATATTAATAATAATATGATATTTATTACTGGCTTATTCTCCAAGTTTCAAGTAATACACACTTATTAATATTAATTATTTAACATTAATTCATGATCAGTTCATCAAAATGCACTTTGCTTTAAGAATATTATTCAAATCATTACCATTTCACATATATGTTGAATAGTTAAATTTATATTTAAAAAATAGACTAAAAAATATTTAGAGTGTTAAAGAGAAAGTCAATACTCATAAACCCTGCCTACCCTATATAATGTAATATATATATATATCGTACCCTATCAATTATCTAGGTATCACAAATAATACCCCCAGCGGTATGTGGGATGCTAGTATAGTAACGTACCTGTATAAGCAAGATAAATTTAACACTTGGGTAGGCAGAGTTAAATATTATTGAAATATATTATCCTATAGCCCTATATTAATATATATACTATAAATATATATATATATATATATATATTATATATATAATATATATTATTATATATATTATATATCATTATATATATTAACATATTTATATTAAATATTATGAGAAATATATCAATATTAGCTATTATTATGTTATCCCATAAATTTTAATTCATATACTATATATATATAATATATATATATATTATATATATATATAATATATATATATATATAATATAATATATATATCTATTAATATTAATTATATATAATATTATATAATAATTAATTATTTTAATATTACTATTATCTTAATATATATATATTATATATATATTATTAATATATATAATATAGCTATATAATATAAAACATCAAAAACATATTTTAAAACGTAAATTTATTATCTTTAACATTTTTCTCTTTGAATGAGGAAACATTCGAATGCAGATTATTAGAAAAATTATTACCAATAACATTAAAATTATATATCTTAAATCAAACATTACCAATTGTAGATAATTTCTTGGGCCTATTTTCAATTTATTTATTTATATAATAATAATAATGTGGTTTTTTATAGATAAGTTATTAAAGCGTTTTTTTTTCTTTATATATTAAAATTACTTAATAACACTTTAATCTTATATATTAATAACCATTTAATATGCATTATTATATTAAAAATTATTTATTATTAATATAATATATTACTTAATAAATATTCTAACGGCCTACCACATAATAATATCCGAACGTTATATTATTATATACGCTCCAGCCACTATTAATATCTCACTAATATATATCTAGAAACAATCAATCACTAACATCCAAGATTTAATATCTATACAACAATTTTCAAAATCTAAACTTATGAGAACCCATCAAAGCTCAACACATGTTTACGTTACACTTATTTTTACAGTAGATATAGAGAAACGAAAATGTTTCATATATTAATTTCAGATTAATAGTGAGTATTAAAGTAACAAGACCTTAGCCCGCTCTTCACTTTTTACTAAGTTATGAATGTTAATAATGGCGTTATCCATTCGTTATAACGTCCGCCGGTGCAAAGATATTTTTTACACTTCTAAAGTATCAGAGTAGGGCCCGAAATTTCTAAATGAATTCTAAATATAATTATTAATCATTATTATTATTGTGAGTTTGATTTTTTCTTAATTTAATGTATGCACAAAATAGTCTTCATATTTTTTTAACTTAAATTTATATAAAATTTTTTTTAATAAATTCTAATATATTATATAAATTTATTTTACAATTATTTAAATTTCAAATTTAATTTCTAACACTCTAAATAAAATATTATAGGTGTTAGTGAGCTATACTACTAACTAATCACGGCCTAATCCCTAACTATATACGATACCGCTAAATCATATACTGTAAAAATATAAAATATATAAAATAAATAAAATATATTTTATTTATATACAAATGAAAAAGGTTGGGTTTTACAATAATAGTTAACTAATTTTTTCAAATGATACATATATAAGTAACTAATTATATAAAATAAGTTAATTTATATATATATACTCATGATTGTTCCAAGTACTAAATATAATGAGTAATAATATAAGTCAGTTACTCTAAAGATATTTATATGATTACAACTGTAACTATAATACAAGTATCAAAGTACATGGTAAATACTATATGATTACATAAGTACTTATATATTATATATGAAAAAATTGCAATTATAAATTAATATAATATATAACTATATTATATATATATATATATATATATATTAATATATTAATATATATATTATATATATCATATAATATAATATATATATCATATAATCATATAATAAATAATATTTCATATATTAAATATATATTATATTATATATTATATATATATATAATATATATGTGTGGAATCACAATATATATTTAATAATCAGTTATACGTTATCATCATTTATTACGGAGCCTACTATATAAATACTGATCCATAATTTACTATAGCTCCACTCCGCCTTTATACTTTATATATATAATTTAACTATATACTATATTATATATATATATATATATTATATATATATTAATCATATATATTATATTATATATCATATTAATATAATATTATATAATATATATTATATATATATATTATATAATATTCATTATAATACTAATATTATTAATATTATATACATACTGATATAATCATATACTATATATATAACTTAATATAATATATATATAATTAAGTAATATATTATATACCTATATATATGATACTTCCCATATATATTAATATATATACTAAATATATATATTAATATAATATAATATATTAATATTATATTAATATATTATATATTATATATTATAATATACTATTATATATATATATATAATATATAAATATTTATTAATATATATATTATAATATATATATACTAATATATAATACATATATACTATAATCATATATTATATATTAAATATATATATATATACATATATATATATATATATAATATAATATTATATTATAATATATTATATATATATATATACCTACTTAATATAATACTAAAATTACTATTATTATATAATATATAATAATCATATATAATATCATTATATTATATTATATATATATAATCTTAATAATAATAAATCAACATCAACATAACCTAGTCAGGATATTTGAAATATACAATATTACCTCACATCAGACATCCGCATTATCCAGCGATTGACACAAAAAAAATTACATCTGACTATGTGACAATTCAACTAATTTAATATTATATTAATTACAATAATATATCATATATATATTAATATATATACTATTATATATATTAATAATATAATATATATTTATAATTAATAAATATAATATATCTATTAATTATTATTATATTAACTATATATTTATATATATATTACTATATATTTATATGATATATTATATCTATATTATATTATTATATATATATATATTTAATATATTATAAATACTATATATAATTATATAATATACTCTATATTACTACCGTAGAGTATATATATTTATATATATATATAATATTATATAATTATTATAATATATTAATATATTATATATATAATATATATATATATTAATATATATTAATATTAACTTATATATTATATATATATATATTTAAATATATACTTAACGGTGTAAATATATATTATATATATATTACTTATATATATAATTTATATATATATATATATTATATTATATAGTTATATATATATAAATAGTAGGGTTATATTATATATTATGTATATAATATATATTAGTTATATTATAGTTATATTATATTTTATATTATTTATATATATTTAGATATATATTATATATATTCATAATAGTAGTTGTATATTTATTTATCAGTATTCTATAGTATATTCATTATATTATATATATATATAATTAATATTAATATATATTACTAATATTTTTTAGTTTTATTATATATAAGTATATGTATATATTTGTTGTTATCGATTTGTATAGGGCTATATTATACTTTATATATATACTATATATGATATAATATATAATTATATTAAATATATATAATTTTATATATATACTTGAATATATATATTTATATTATAATTTTTTATTCATTATAATATATATATATAATATATATTAAGTATAATATATATATATATATTATAGTTAATATATTATACTATATATATATATATATATAATTATAATTATATTAATATATTATTAATAATATTAATATTTAAAATTTATAAAAAATTTTATTTATTACACGTATATTAGTACTATATCAAATCAAATCGTTTCACAAATATAATTCTATACGACCTTTCCGCCTTTCATATATATTATAATATATATATATATATATATTAATATATATATATTATATATATATAATATCATTAAATTATTAATATATTATATTAATATATATAAATATTATACTAATAATATATATTAAATATAATTATAATATTTAAAATTATAAATTTTATCATTAATTAATATATATATATATAATCATACTATATAATATACTATATAACTTATATAATAATATATATTAATATTAATATATTATATATCTATATATACCCTAACTATATTCAATATAACGTAAAATAAACAGTAAATTGTGAGGACTAAGTAAAATAAAGTGTTAGCAATAGAAGTGTTTGAAAAAGAAAAAAGGTAAAAATAATTAATATATTATGAGATTAATATATATCATATATATTATATATATATAATACTATTTAATATTAATATATTTATATTAATCCTAATATTAATTTAGATTTTATTAATATCAAATAATAATTATTTATCCCAATTCTATAGACAGTCATGTCAACTGCAAGATTATATATATACTTATATATAATATTATATATAATTATTTATAATATATTATAATTAATATATATAATATAATATATATATAATATATATATATATATATATATATAATTATATATATAATCAGTAAGTGATTTATGGTAGTTATTCAAGTATAAGCATTTTTATTTCAGTACTAATAAAGTACAATAGTACAAGTATAACCTTACTAAAGAATTGATTCATAACTACTAGTCCAAAGTTACAAATAGTACATAGTACTATCCACTAGTAAATTTATGCGTTTCTAAGTAACATATACATAGAGTATATACATTTTACGTTAACAAAATACTGCATAGATCTGGCAGCTTAAATTTTGTAAAGTAAATAAAGAACTATTGTGGGAAGAGATAAAGAAAATTGCCTTCTCTGTGGTCGAACCAACGCCCAATGTCTCGCGACTGAGACCGACACAATACTGCGGACGCTCTAACCCCAAAGACTGAGCATCCTCTAACCAAGATAACAGCTTAGATTCTAAGACAGCTTTCCAAAGCGACCGAGCCCCCTTCAAAGGCGAAATAAACAGGTTTTCCACCCTGGCTCTTCCCTCGTTCTGTAACGATTTAATAAAATGTTTAAAAATACTGCAATAGACCCGAAGCAAGCTTTAAATCTTGTATAGTAATGCAGCACCCGTGTCTAAGATATTTTTGTATATTTAAAAATATTATATAATTAATAATATGAGATCATAATAATATAAATTAATCAATAAAAATTAATAATAATAATAAATTAATAATAATAATACATAATAAATAATTAATAATTAATAATATCATAATAATAATAGCAAAAATATAATAATAATATTAATCATTATAATAATAATAATAATTAAATAATAATAATATCAATAATAATAATAATAATAATAATAATTAAATAATAAATAATTATCAAATAATAATAATTAATAAATATATAATAATAGTATTAATAATAATTATACAAAATGATAATGTAATAATATAATAATATATAATACAATAATAATAATCAATTAACTAAGTTAATATAATAATAATAAATAATAATTAATAAAAATAATAATAATATCAATAATTAATAATAATGATGTAAATAATATATAATAATAATAATAATAATAATTCATATTTAATAATATAAATAATCAATATTATATAATAATAATAATAAACAATAATAATAATAATATAATAATAATAATAATAATAATAATAATAATATATAATTACAATAATTAATAATCACATAATAATAATAAATAAATAAATAATAATATATATAATAATAATAAATATAATAATAATAAAAATAATTAAATAATAATAATCTAATAATAATAATCAAGCTAAAAAATAATTAATAAGAAATATAATAACTAAGAAGAATAATTAATTAAAATAGAATATAATAAATTAATAATAATAATAATAATAAAATCAATTATAATTAATAAATACAATATATCAATAATAATAATCAATAATAATAATAAATACATAAATAATAATATATAAATATAATAAATAAATAATAATAATTATATAAATAACTAATAATAATTAATAATAATATAATAATAATCAATAATAATCATAATAATCATAATAATAATAATAAATAATTAATAATATAGAAGAAGTAAGCAAGAAAGAAGCAAGCACAGAAGCTGAAAGAAAGAAGAAGTAAGAAGAAGAAAAATAAGAAAAAGAAAAGAAGAAGATAGAAGAAGAAAGAGAACGAAGAAGAAGAAGAAAGAGGAATAAGAAGTAAGGAGAAGAAGGAGGAAGGAAGAAGAAGAAAAGATGAAGAAGAAGAAAAGAAGTTAAGAAGAAGAAGGAAGGAAGAAGGAAATAGAAGGAAGAAGAAGGAAGTAAGAAGAAGGAAAACGAAAGAAGAAAAGAAAAAGAAGGAATCGAAGATAGAAGGGAGAAGGAGGAAGAAGAGAGAAGAAGAAAGGATAAAGAGAAAAGAAAAAGATACAAATAAGAGAGAAGACGTAGGAATAATAATAATAATAATAATAATAATAATAATAATAATAAGTATCTACAAGAATTAATAATAAAAATAATAATAATAAATAATAACTAATAATAATACTAATTTAATATTAATAATAATTATATAAAAAACAAATCATTAAAATAATAATTAAATAATAATAATAATAATAATTAACTACAAGATTTTCTTTTCACAATAATAAAACGCAGCCACAATAATTAATAAAAATAAAAATAAATAAATAATATATAATCAATATATAATAATAATAATAAATAATAATAATAATAATAATAATAATAATCAATAAATATAATAACAATAATAATAATAAAATTTCAATAAAAATCATCAATAATGATAATCAATGATTATATTACATAATCGGATTTCCCAATGATTAACAATCAAAATTAATAGATCAATAAATAATAATCATAATAATAACTAATAATAATAATTCAAAATTAATAATAATAATCAATAATATAAATTATACATAATAATAAATATATAATAATATATAAATAATAAAATAATAATAATAATAATAGACTCAATATAACTAATAATAATAATACCACTATAAATACACTAATAATAATAATACATAATATATAATAATAAATAATATACTAATAATTAATAATAAGTAATAATTATTTATTATTTTACTTATAAATTTTATTAAGAATATAATGTCAGATTTATTTCATCAAGAATAATAATCAATCAATAAATAATAATAATTGTGACTAATGCATTTGCTTAACTATAATAATACATATCAATAACAATAATTATTATTATTTTACTATAATATTTTATTAATTTCTTTATATTATTATTATAAATAATAATATAATAATAATATAATAATAATAATAATAATCAATAATAATCCAATAATAATAATAATAATAATAATCAATACATATATAATAAATAATAATAATAATAATAATATTAATAATATTATTATT
>JABUQX010048432.1:20000-21993 GCA_015478945.1 Trachelipus rathkii
GGCGATCATAAGGGAATGTAGCAAAAGGAAATATCAATACAAGAAGAGGTGTGTGTGTATCTAAGCGTTCATATGTAGAGAGTCCTGTGTTAAGACATCCCAGAGAAAAGAGGGTTAGGAGATCTATTGGGATCTTGACTTTGCGACGAAGTGACAGAGTCGCCGCAATAAGGGGTGGCGGAGGTTGAAGTCTCCTAGTATAACAACCGAAGTAGGGACGCCTGTTTAAAAAAAATAATCAGCTAAGTCGACCTAGTAATTCACCACTACTTGGACGCCAAGTAGATTGAACATTAGTAAGGTCGATGGATAAGTGAATTCTTGCTGCTACTACACCTCCCCTATCATTGTCACCTCTTTCTATAGAGGTTAGTGGCGATTTATATTCCGACGGTTGAAAGAAGTTGCGATGACATAGTCGAAGTTCCTGTAAACATATGCATTTTGGTGTACATATGTTTATTAGTTGAATAAGTTCTTCAAAATTATGAATAGTAGCCACGACAAATTCATTGAAAGAAAGTTGGTCATGCCTCATGTTTGTTATATAATGTTATGATGATTGGTCTTTTTGAGAACCAATTGCTCTTATGTGACTAAGAGGTAAGATATTTGGAGGTAGATTCAATGAATGAAAGGAAAGGCTGAGACGTGAATCTCGACGAGGAGGAGCAACAAATCCCGGTGGTAAATAATAGTCATACAACGGAGATTTGGGTTACACGACTGCTTTTGGGAAGGAGTTTTCAGTAGTATTTGGTGAATACGAGTTGTTGAGTTCAACCAAGTCCATATTATTGTATTGGTTTGGTTGGTCTTTGGAAGAGCAACCTAAATACTGATGTTTATTAATGAGAGCAGTATCAGTATCTGCCAAGCAAGCGATTCAGAAATGCATTGAGGGATCAATTGACAGTTGTCTCTAATGGCATGCCTTTAAATAAAATAACCTGTTTTAGTTCAGTTTTATGAGAAATGTGTTGGGGTTACGAAATTGGGTTCCAATATAGGATTTGTTGGATTGACAAGGTCCGATACTGGAGATTTTGCCAGTAATTCATCATGCCAGTGATTTTGGAAGATTGGGCAATTTGATTTAACAGTGGAGACCTCTAGATCTCCTTTCATGCCTCCGACAGATCTAGAATGCTTAGAGCGTTTACGACGTTTTCGTTGGACAGTTTTCCATTCGCTTTTCTCGGAAGCGCAGGAAGCATTAGAAAGAGAATTGGTCATCACATCAAGCTCCATTTAGGAGCTGTTATCCATTTCATCCTCTAGGGTTTAGAATCCCTTGGGGAGTGCAGAGTAGGAAATTCGGGAGAAAGAGTTATAAGAAGATTCAAGACGAGCTAGAATTATCTTGCAGACTATTAGAGGGTTGATTGGTGGGTTGTCCAATAGCTGCGGTTGATTGGGTACAATCTATTGAAGCAGTTGCTTTTGTCTCAGAAATAGACTTATGGCGAGGTCTCTTCTGAATTGCATTTTTTGCGTTAGGGGTTAGTGTGTTTTTGTTTAAAATTCGGATGCTCTGTAATTATATTACGAAATTAATCTTTTAACTTGGCCATTTTCTTTTCCCTTTGGGTTTGGATGCAATCTTTTTTCAGGAATTTGAGAGTAACTAGTGGAAGGCGAATTTAAGGGACAAAGAAAAGGGTCCTCTTGCAATAAGTTTGAAAGAGCCTATTGGGGAGGTATGGGATAGTGTTGTCTTGCTCATGAGAAGGTTCCAAGTTTTTGTGTTGGGATGAAATCCAGCTAGTTTCATTGCTAGATTGTTGAGAGCTAGTACTCGGGCATAGGGTTTTGTTTGATGGCTGTTTGGACAGGGAGATTGGATCAAAGGGCTGCCTTTTTGTACTTATTTGAGGAGTCGGTAGTGTTGGCAATACAGGCAGACAGGTTGCAGTAGTAGCTGCCTGAGTTTCACTAGGATTTAGGAGAGGAGTTCTATTAGGATGGGGTTGTGTTGGCGGTTTAACACGCG
>JABUQX010048433.1:0-17500 GCA_015478945.1 Trachelipus rathkii
TTGATTTTATAAGGAATTAAAATTAGAAAGGAGTGGGGAGATATTAATATATTATTTAATATATAATATATTAAAATATATATATATATTAAAATATTATAATATATTAAATATATATATATTAATATATAATGTATATATATTATATAAATAATAATATATATATATATATATTTATAGTTATATATTATATAATGATATATTTATATATAATAATGAATATTATATAATATTATATAATTTTATATATTAATTATATATAATTAATATATGAATATTATGAATATAAATTCTTTATTATTATATGTTATTATATATATTGGAATGAGTTCAAATAATTAATATCATTTAAATAATAGATGTCTTATTAGGTTAGTGATAAAAGTCATAAAGGTTTACTTATTATGATGAGATGTTATTTGAGTATAATTTCAACGTTTGTTACTAATAGCATATATTTACCGTATATGAGACAAGGTTAATTTGATATTAGGAGATAGTAGAGTGTTTATACATAACCCATATATCTATTTATACGTATCTTATACTACGCTTATATACAAGACTAAAGGGGCATTAGGTAATATATAGTGAGACGTATATTATACAATTACTCAAAATTTTCAGTCCTTTGTTGCAGTGTATGAGGATATATAACAAGGTATTAGGACTGATAAATTTCTAACCCAATAATAACTACAGTTTCTTTATAATATCAAGGTATTAAGTCGTAGAACATAGAATATTAATATGGACGTTATTTTTACAACTTATATATACAAATTATAATCTTTTAGTGTAATTTATCTAGTATATAGTACGGGTATTAGCTTAGATATTTAGTGTTATGCCTACTCATATACATAACTCAGACTTATCTAAATATTCAGTGGGAGTAATCATGGTAATGGACGTATAACATAATAACCCATAAATTTATCGTGAGGTATCCATTTACCGTTATTATCATATGGAAACATAAGTGAGTACTATAGAACTATACATTTACTCATACGATCACTCATAACTCAGACAGATCCTTGGGTTCTGTGTGCAAGAGTGTGAGAGCCAGTGTGAGGAGGTAAAAAAGTGACATTATTGTGAGAATTAAAAATATCCAACGGTAAAAGGGTCAGCTCCTACAAACCCTCCTATTTTTCCTAATAGAAAATAGGTGAGAAAAATTCGAGTTTTTTTTTTTTGAACTCAATTCAGGGGAAATTAACTTAAATTTAGGGGAAATAAATTAAATATAATCTAAATAAAGTAATTCAGAATATATCACATATTATAAGATAAATCAATGAAGTGAGGATTATTTAAGTGAAACGATATAGTGATAATATATATAATCTAAATCAGTACACATCTCCACTATAATTAATTCTATTATATAAAATATATGTACATTATTAATATTATATAATTTAAGTTATGATATAATATTAAATTTATAATAATTAATTATAAGTTAGTTAAATATTTTTAATTTTAATAATAATTTTATTATAATTATTTATTATTAATTTTATTAATACTTTAATACAACTATTTAATTTATTATACTAACTATGTATTTATTATACAATATTCCATTTATCAGTATAACTTTCAATTTGAATTGCTCAATATTAAATTTAAAAAATCATTATAGATAATAAAGCCTAAAATTTTTCTAACTAGCATTTATATTATATATATATATTAATATTATATATATATTATTATATTATAATATATATCATAAATATAATATATATATATATTATATTAATATATATAATATATATATATATATATATATATATTAATATATATTATATATATATATATAATAATTATATATATAATAATATTAATATTTAGATTATAATATAATATATAATATAATATATTAATTAATATATATATATATATATTTATATATATATTTATATATTATAATTTATTATATATTAATATAATATAATATATATATATATATAATAATATATATATATATATAATTATATTATATTATTATATATAACCAACAAAAATTAATATATAGACTTTGCTATTTATTACTCTCTCAAAAATGTGTAGGGTTGCACGCGTACGAGTCTATGCCTGTTATTTCTGTAATTTCTGATGCTGTAAATGTGGGTTATTATATTAGGAAAATTTATATATAATCACTTTTTTTATAGATAGTTGTGTTTTTTTTTTTTAATGATTTTAATAAAACATGATCAAATTAAAAATTAAAAAAATTGTTTATATGTAGTATTTAAAAGTTGTACCGTTAAAACTTATTTGTGAGTGAGAACCTATGGCTTAAAAAAGCTTTATTCGTTGTTGAGGATTGACTAACAACCTTATCATTAATTTTGCTTGTTCTGAAAATAGAGATACTATAAATTAATATAATAGATTGCAAAGTTTAATCGGCTTAATATAAACATTCAAATAGATTATCGTTTTTTGAAGGGTTAGATCAATATAGTCTATTGATACTTCCTAGAGTCACCTCAATGGTATTCTAGGCAATACTACTTTAATTACGGTATGTCATATTTTATTTCTAATTATATAGGGAACTCACTTGTTTTGGATTTTGAAAAAAATTTAGTGAAAAATATTACCTTTATGGAAAAGAACATTTAATACTTGTTATAGAATATTATGTAAATTGAGTGTTCTTATTATTAATCTGTGGCTTGTGAGCGCAATCATACACAGCGCAATAGTCTTCTGGGTGGTTAAATATTTAAGAGAAATTTTAATGAAGCTATATTACCTTCTTCTCAAGATTAAAGATCCCCATGTACTTTCAAAGATCTTCTATTAAGACTATTTTAATTTATAGTGAACATTGGATTCTTTACTTATTCCATAAGTAGGATTTTTTCTTTCTCAAGACAAAAAGAAAATTTACTTTATTCATTTTAAAAAATCATACAAATAATTAATGAGCCTTCTAGAAGATCCTACTCGCGATCCCTACACATTCAAAGATTCCTTATGGGTACAAGACTCTAAATTCCGCTACTTGACAATTAAACTGATTAATCTTTATTTTAAGATCTAATGCACCCATTCATTAACATAAAGTTCTGATTGTACAGTTAGACAATTTACCAGAACAACAGCTAATATTTGCCAGAAGGTTTTATTGTGTTCATATATCACTCACACTATACTTGAGAATAGCTTTTGTCATTATTATGTTCAATAAGTTTTTAATTTTACATATATATAGTCTTATTAATTAATATAAGTTTTTTTTAATTATTTCCTATATTGAATCAATGTGTATAAAAATCATCACAAGTTTACCTAAACAGTTTAAAATTTCCGTAATATGATAAGATACGGCAATATCTTTGAGGTGCGATATTATTTGTATATATAAAAGATAAAAACTACTTAATTAATAATTACTAATATTACTTTTTATCTCAAATAGGAGAGAAAAAGAAACTTTAATAAAGGTTTGAAAAATACTAATCAGCTAATATAGATCACCTATGTAGTTAAATCCTTGTAATAATATTGTGGATTTGCATTATTAATTATATATTCGGCTAGTAATACATATTTTAATATACCATAAACAACTTTGTGTATCTGGATTTAACTTGAAAACATTAACTTAAAGCTAATAAGTTTGATGTGAGTAAGACTCGATATTTCTATTGCTACATAATATATATACTCACCTAAAAATGTACATTACTAAAATATTAAAAATATTATTTTATATACTACATAGTCACCTAAACCACACTGTTGCAAACCAATTATAAATATCAATAAAGTAGTAAATAAACTGTATGTAGTCCCATTTGCATATAAAATTAGATATGGTGGAGTAGAAAGAAAGAATATGTTGTGCAATATTTGACAAAACACAAAAAGAGAAATAATTATAATTTATTCATATAATTTATTAATATATACACACGTGGCCCATCACAAAACTAGTTAATTCGCTAAAATATTTATAATTATATTAATATATATATATAATAATTATATATATAAATATATTAATATATATTAATTATTAAATAATAATATAATATATATATTAATTATAATAATTAATATATTAATATATAATATATATATAAAATAATATATATATTAAATATATATATAATATAATATATAATATATATATATATTATTATTATAAAATATATATGTGTATATCGTACATCAAATATAAATATAATATATACTTATTAAAATATATAATTTAATTTTAAAATTTAATAAATAAATTTATATATAACTATTATATATATATATTAATTATAATATTATATTAATATTAAAATAATACGTGAATATATTGGCCCCGCTAACCAGTGAGTGAGCACAGCTTAAACCAACTTTTATAACTCATCACCACAACTAATAAAAATCAGCTAAGCACTACTGACTAAAACCGCACCAGCACAGCATCATAGCATATCATATAGCACCTGAGCCTTATACCTCCTATATTAACGGATAGAGTTTGCTACATAGGTAATACTCCTTCAAAATTTAACAACTCCCTATACGGGGGTGAACGTACCTTCATCGAGATACGATGTTAGTGAGTGAGATAGGTAGAGGGTAAAGATTATACAGAATGGATTAACTGGGTACTTGCCAACCTACCCTTTGGGGTGATTGATACTCTCTAGGAAGGGTCTAGAAATTTTGAAGTAGGTGTAAACACTATCTAGAGTAGGAATGAGTAAGTAGGATACGGATCCGGATATCACGGATCCGGAACCTGAGGACACCTATATAATAAGTGAGTGACATACAACGGGATTGATTTAGTATTAGTGGTCAAGGTCTTTTAAAAAATGATTTTGTATAATTTTAACCCACCACTGATATTCTGGTGTGACTAATTTAAACAATATGTATAACTATTTTATAACAGTAACATAGATGTGTCTAGTAGCTTTTATCGAATAAATTAATGTTAAATTTGCACAGTCACGCCACCATGCAGAAGATTAATAAAGTGAACAAGAGTACTATATGGGACATGAGGGGTGTGTGCTGAGTGATATCTTCCAGACAGTGACCAGCTAAGATACCGCGACAGCGAGAAACACGGCGACGTGACGATCGTGTCGCGTTTGAAAGACTCCACCCTCATGGAGATATAAGAAACAGAGGCAATACGTGTATCAATTTTATGCCTTCTAATTAATTCTCTATTTAGGTGTGTAATTTGTGTGTTAATAGGCTAATATGAGGAGCGATGGAGAGGTTTTTGTTTGTGTGTGCGAACTATAATGTGATGGTGGTGTTCAAAAAAAATTGTATTAATTTTTTTTTATTTTGGATAAAGTTGTATTTTTTATATATAGTGTTAGTACACTGGAGGAAAGAAATAATAGCCTAATATATGAAGAAATTTACAAAAATGAAAGAATTTACGTTATATTTACATACCATAAAGCAGCTAAGATCAGTAATCAGTAAATCCGACAGCCCTCCCTAACACCCTCTTTTACCCACATTTTCATTTTTTGACTCTATTGTGTGCTATTGAGTAAATACATGATTTCAATTTCATATTTGTTATAATTAGTGTTAAAGATTGTAGTAACTAGTTTTACTATACGCTTAAGACAATCAGTATAAAATACAGTAAATCAATAACATGGGCCCTCCTCCACCAACGCCCTACACTACCAGCCGACTATCTCTATATGAATTCTACATTGAGTCCTATTGTGATCATGGCTTTAATTTGATTTAGAGTTGATGTGCTTATATTTTGTTCTTTTAGTATTGGTGATAAATTAGTAAGTGTTCTTTGTTTGGTTAACAGTGAGGTTAAAGAGAAAACATTGAGTTTGTGTTGTGTGAGTAAGTCGTCTTTGTTATAGACATTAGCAGTGTTCAGAGCTCTTGTTTCTTATGTCTCGCTACGATTGTAGTGTTGTCGTGTTTGTTGGTGTGTGTGTGATCATCTATTTTGCCATTTTCACTCACTGGATAGAGTTACAGTTTGAGTTAATAATTTAATGTTATACCGCGCTTCACCTGCCAACAATGTCATGTTATGTCTGGTACCTACAGGCTATGCGGAAAAAATCACCTTATTCTTAGTGAGTTATTAATATATTTTAAAAGAGTTGAGTAATCTTTATGTAAAACCAAAAAGATTTGTATAAAATATCTATATTATGGTGCTATCATTATATGTTTATATTATACCAAATATTGAAAATTTTAAAGAGATTAGCAAAGCATGTTTAATTTTTCCAATTTTCATTACTAGAAAGTGATTTTATATGATATTTAATATTAAATAGCTCTTTCATATGTTTACCAAGGTTATATAGCTCATATAAAAATTTAATAAAATCCTTGAATGTAATTTGATTGACATATTCAATTGAATGAAAGGATATAGCAGAAACTTTCACAGTTTGCTCACATCATTAAAATATCACAGTATATTTTATATAATTAAGTGAATATCTTTTCACAAATCACAGAATAAAATATATTGCAGGGTATTATGTGTCTATATTTAAAAACACACAAGTATTTTATTAATCTTTGATTTTTCAGGTATTTTACACAAGAAAGGGCGAGTATTTTGCTCTATGGGTAGAGTTCAAATTTGTTATTGTTCTGCCCGGTTTCAACTCTGAATCCGGCTCATGACTCCAGTTTTTTCATGAGCGTGCTGTATCCCTTACTCACTTGGTATAGACGAGAGTTTTCTAAAAAAGCTATATATTATTAATAAGGTCAAGTTAACCTATTGGTAGTTACCGATCCACGCGTGGAATACTCTTATACTTTTTTCAGGAGCCTCGTAGATATAAAAATTTTTCATATCCTATAGGACACTTATGCTTCCGGCTCGCCACGTCACCAGTGTTAACGTGGGTGCGCCTGAGCTTACAATAACTATCCTTGAGGCCCTTAGACTGTCGAGATGGTTAGACAGTGAGTATTACTTCGACTCTTTGATAACCCACTAATTGAGTCAGTATGCGTATAGTTCTAGTCGGTCATGTGCATATATATAATCCACAATCATTAAATAATGGATTTGCACATTCACTCTTTAATAATAAGGCTCCATAGAGAAAAATTATTCTCTCATGCATAGAATCCACTCGCTCAAAGTGATCACATGAGCTCGTGTAGATAGTGATATAAGTTTATTATCAAAGGTGCATAGGCAGTAAGAGTGATTTCGGCCTTTAGGAATATATAGCGTATATAAAAGAAATGTTCTTTAAACAGACCTCAGAAGTGTAAATGACTGCGTATCCGTCATTAGTGTAAATATACATTTCATAGTGTTTAATAGAGATAAACTTGCTGTGGTTAAATTCGATAACGATAAACTAAAAAATATTCACTTAAATAAGCTATTAGGCTCATATTATACAGAAAAGCGGTAGGTGTTTCCCTACCTTAATTTATTCAAATTCATCATCCATTTTTCCATATATATATAACGTCCCTTTGTTATTAAACACAATGTTTGCTTGCTCTAATGTACCTCGCTAGAGAAGGGTAGTGATTTTACACAGTCTACTC
Source organism: Trachelipus rathkii (assembly GCA_015478945.1). Classification (NCBI taxonomy): domain Eukaryota; kingdom Metazoa; phylum Arthropoda; class Malacostraca; order Isopoda; family Trachelipodidae; genus Trachelipus; species Trachelipus rathkii. Next base: position 7,567 of record JABUQX010048433.1, read on the forward strand.
GTCGCATATAGTGAGGGAATAGTCATTGTCAATATTATACATCACAGGTAACCCCTCACCTTCTTCACAACATACCAATCCAACTATACCAACAACACAACAACAACAACAACACAATAACAACAACACCTATACACAAACTCAACAACAACAGCAACAACAACAAAAACATAACCATTCTGAACAACCTCAATCAAACTTCTCAACTGACATCAGATCGGTAATTCAATACCTTTTCAACGTTGCTTCAAGCAGTCTTTTGAGTTTATATGACCGCAAGTTGAACAATTTTACAATAATTCTCACGCAGAAGGAACTCTTCTCTCATCATAATTACTTCCCTCTCTGTGTGACTCGTTACACATTTTTCGAAAATAAGAACATCCTTCTATCTCTCTCATCAATTTGCTTATTAGTGTGTTCACGAGAATTATTAGATACTCATATATAGTCTTTATTTTATACTTTATGTGAGATAAGGAAGATTAAAACAGTCCTTCGAAAAACTTAAGTTACACGCAAAATACTTATTACGAATTTGAGGATAGGTGAATATATGATAGCATAAGTGAGGTTTTAAAGCATGTTACTACATACTCTTGCAGGAAAGCTTACCCATTGATTCGGAGTGAGAGAGAGAGTGCATATTAAGTACTCTAATTAATTAATATATATTTTTAATAAGCCTTCAGATAATCATGATTACGTCAGAATCACTTCGATCTAATAATATATCCAAATTTTTTAAAATTTTTTGGATTTAAAAAATTTAGTAGTTAGAGTGAGGGAAATAACAAATAATTCCAGGATTTGAATATTGTTTAGATCATTGAGATGCCGATATTACTCTTCACGTGCGATGTTTGATAAGAAGGCTCCTGTAGCAGTAGATGGAACAGGTAATCAATACACAAGTAACTTCAGACACTGTTAATTTATTTCCGAGAACATTTAATATCCAGAATATAAACAAATGAATTACGGATCTGGATAATATTTCCATTATTAATTAGTATTCCACTTTCATATTTTCACCCTCACTTAATACGCTTCATGAGCTCAGGAGTAGTCCCTTATGTAGTACTATTTTATATATATCTTTATAATTGTGAGCTACTAATTCACGTAGATAAGTGATATTTAAATAAGCTGATATTAGTAAATAAAGTCAAACATTACGTTATCATAAATTGTGTTTAAGGATTAGACTATTAAGAAAAAATAAAATACTCACCAATACATATTATATGCAATCAAATATGGATTTAATGATTCTTATTATATTTATTTTATGTAATTTATATTTATATTTAGATTATTATTATTTATGTATAATTTTATTTAAAATTATGTAATAATATAACTATGTTAGTCTTTCTTAGTATTTTATTTAATTTTAACTACTATTATAGTATTTTTATTTATTTAGAATATTTAAATAAACAAACATATTTTCTTTATATTTAAGTCATATGAAATTCATTTATTTCATTAATAATATTATAATTCATATTTGGATTTTGGAGCCTTTTATTATCAAGTATTAAAAATGTATATATATTTAATTATTTTTTATTGTTAGTTAATGTCATTGTGAATCATGAAGGCTAAAAAGGAAGCGGTCGAGTAATAATATTAACTTTTGGATGTGAATTACAGCGACTTAGTAATTTACAGATTATAGAACGGAGTAGTTGATGTTATTTTATGGACTCAGGAGTTATTTGCATGCATAATTAGAGTATATTCTCGAAATTAAGATAAAAGATATAAAGACTCTGATATAAAATATTATTGAATTAGAATGTGAGTTTGATGCGGTCTTGTATTGGTAACACTGACTGGTTGTTCGTGAGCATGTAATAGGTCATAATAAGACTCTATAATATCTACGACATATTCATCAAAAAATATATAGTACCGCATTACGCACATAGTTTTCACATATAAACTAAGAGTTAGTGAATCGAGAATAAAGAATATGATATGTCATGATGTAATTATGATACTTTTGATTAGAATAACTCGGTAATGAAGTGACAAATCAGTAAAGTAAATCTAGATTTAAAGACCTGAAGATAACTCACGTATAAAGAGTTACGCAAAGATTCAACATAATAAATGTTCTAAAATGGGTTCTTTTATATTACACTATATTTAATATTAACATAAACACTCATAGATTGGACTTGTACACATTATGTTCCGTCACAGAATTATAATTATAAAAGAAAGAATGAAGAGAGAGAGATAGGTAAGATGATAATAACGCACCACGATTAAGATAAATTCAAGTAAAATTCAAGTAAATAATCAAAGTCAGCGATCAGCAAAAAATGAAAGTGAAATAATTGAAGTGGCCAAAAGCAATTTAGAACATCTGATTCAAGAAACAGGAAGCATGAAAACTTTGGTATCAACCAATCAATTGAATCTGAGTTTCCATGTTATAAAGCGAGAGAAGAAAAAAAATAAATAAGTCCATAGGGAAAAAATCAGGTATATTAAACATAGAGAGAAAAGAATAAGTTTATGAGTATATATCAGACTAGGTATTGTGCAGCGACATGTAAGGACGTTTGTGGGGGATGAATAAGCATTTAGAGAGTGGATCTAAAATCGACTCACTCAACTTTACAGAGACCGATTGCACATTTCTCCTCTATATGACTTTACCCATATGGTGCGTGTGAGTGGGTATAATTCCATGAACCTCTCTTTATTCAACTACCGCATAATAGTTAATATCGTGTAAATTATTGACTATAATATAAGCTAGTAGCTGCTAGGTCGTGCTGTCAGCAGCACCCACAAGAGTAAGATGAGATGCCATACGACGCACTGGGTATGTGAAATGTAGTGCAGGGAGTGTCTTACAAATAGTGATGTATTGGTGTCTCGGTGAGGGTTGGAAGTCAGAGAGAGAATTTCAAGAGCAAGAGACTCAGAAAAAAACAGTTCTGAGATTGTCTTCTCGGATGAAAGAGATAAAATCGTTTTTTAACCGCTACAACGGAGCAGAGAGTAGAGTGTATCGCTCCTTGAGAGCTTCACCTCAACGCCGACAGCCACACACTTGTACTCACCGATATTTCTACATATGCCCATGGTTCGGCATTTAAGTACGAACGAGCTCTCTTGAAGGGGAAGTCCGGGTGAGTCGTGTGCGATCAGCAGACCAGAGTGGCAGACTGTGATGTTCACCTGCTAGCGTTCCGCAGGCAGACTAGGTAGTGAAAAATGTGAGCGCACGAGGGTCTTATATATTATACACAGAGTGTTATTAGTACTTCTGACTGTTTCTTCTGAGAAAGTCGTGAATTGTTCTATATATTATTTTGTAGCGTAGTCCGCGTGTGCTCTTTTACAGCAGACCTACAAATCGGGATCCTTAGAGTGTGAGCAGTGACCCATATGATGTAGATAATAATTACTATAAAATTTTTATGAAAACTTTTGTGTGAGGGATGTTTTCTAGACGTTAGAATCACTCCTATTGCCCTCCAAGTGTAATAATATTTTAATGCACACATTTATATTATTAATAAGAAGTATTTTACTCCCTCACTATATCACTACACTCAAAAAGATATAGTATATATTTGATAATATAATTTATTAATATAATTTCTCTAGTATATAAAAATTTTTGAAAATCGCTAAACATAATAACTATTTGGAAAAAAATATTATTCAATCTCTTTTTCTGATATATTTTACGTATAAAAATATTATTAAACGTTCCCTATATTAATATATAGTAATACGAAAAATTTCAAAACTACCTACCTCTACTATACGGATATACATTATAACGTAGTCCTATATATATATATATATAATATATATAATATATAATATACGAAAAATTAAATAAAACGAAAAACTGAGGAATAATTATATGCTACAAACATATATATATATATATATAATATATATATTATATATATATTATATATATATCTTATAATATATATATTATATTCAAAGTGATATATATATATTAAAAAATTTTCTTATTGCTTTAATTATCATTTTCAAAATCGGAGTTTTTTCAAGGTCGCAATGACAAATGTGTGGTAAAATAAATATCATACCTTGGTTTTCCACGTTGATTGCCCCCGCATATTATCATAGAAAGAGAACATATATTTTATATAATAATCAGTTACTTATTAATTTAAGTAATTAATATATTATATATATATATTATATATATATATATATATATTATAATATATATATATATACACTATAAGAAAATAAATATATTTATATTAATTATATCATTATTAATTAATTATAAATTATGACTAAAAGATTATTTATATTACATATAACTCATAGATAATAATAAATAAGCCTTATTTTTCAAATATGCCACTGTTTATGTGGAGTTAAAATATTGACTAGTGTAATACAATAATAAATAAATCATAATAATATTATGAACTGATAGTATAAGGAGGGGATCCAAAACTATAAACCTATTAGAAGTATGATATATATATATCACCTATACTATATATATATATTAATATATATATATATATAAGCTATATTATATATATAATGATATACATATATATATATATATATATATATATATATTTATCAAATTGGGTTATCGGGTCCAATGACAAATGTGATATAAATCTTAGTTTCAATGTTGAATTTTGCCAGGTTTTTTCCATTATATATATATATATATATATATATATATATATATATATATATATATATATATATATATATATATATATATATATATATATATATATATATATATATATATATATATATATATATATTGTGGCAAGCCTTATGGTGCTGGATGGGTTTCAATATTGAATAGGATTCGGGCTTTGTGATATGTGGCATCGCTTCTACGGGTATAACTTATACAGAAAGTAATAGGATACCGATTGGATGCTGCTGGAAATATGGAAAACTGGAAAATTGGAAAACTGGAAAGTTGGAAAACTGAAAAATTTTAAAATTTGAAAACTGGAAATCGGAAAATGGGAAATCCTGGAAATTTTTTTTTTTTCAAAAAAAAACAAATTATATAATATATATATATATATATATATATTATTATATATATATATATAAAATATATATATATATATATATATATATATATATATATATATATATATATATATATATATATATATATATATATATATATGCAACCGTCTGATGGTGCCTCCGCCGCCGCCTTCTCGGAATCGGGGTTTCACGACACAATGCCCAAAGTTGATGGGGCTGAGCCCCAAAACCTTGAAATGATCATAGAAGCTGAAACTTGGCACCACATTTGGGTGATGCTGTAACCTTTCGTGCATAGACGAGGTTACGTGCTCAGAGCACACCGGTGAACCCTGCCACGAGAATATTGAAAAACGAGGGGATGACTGGCCCCTTTTACACAATAGGAAATGTAGTCCGCGAGCTATTATAGGAAGATGTGTGGAAGAGTGCACTCATGGCACAGGATTAGAACAGTGAGTTAAGGGTAAAATGAAGAATAGAACAGGCATAAGATGTTATAGGAATTCGAAAGACCTTGGAGTGACATCTGATAAAGAGACACCATCAGCGCGCTTCTCCGCGAGTGAGGAGTGGGGAGTGAGGGGATAGAATGAAGAAGGAGGAATGACGTATATAAAGTATTATTAGAGAGAGGCCAATGGAGAAGCTATTAGATATAAAAGTGTGGCGTACCGGAAGCAGCTTAATGCAGCTGCAGCCGGGCAGAGAGTGAGGAGGGGTTTGCTGGTTCCGGTGCGGTGCCGAGTTATTTTTATAATAATACAGTATTGGTATATATTTATTAGTATGTCCATCTCAAAAGGAAACTTCTTTTGTAAGCTCTCTTGACTCGATATTTTCAGTATTCCCTCTTAAGAAGTGTGAGAGTTTAGGCCGCTCTACAACACCATATATATATAGAGACGCGAGAGACTCGATGTGGGAGAGTGTACGTTGTGGTGCGTTGTGGCGCATTATTTTGGTAGTGGTGTGTTACGTTCCACACAATCCAGGGCATCGGTGTTTGTTAAATTTTTTAAAATATAGAAGTGCGGTGCGGTGCGGTGCGGTGCGGTGCGGTGCGGTGCGGTGCGTGGTGTGGTCATTTTGGGGTGTTGGTGCAAAGTGCGCCATCACAAATCCAGGGATCACCAGTGTGGTTGCAATTTTTAACATATAGTAGGGGCCGGTAATGCTTGCGGTCGGTGCGGTGCGGTTGCGCATGAAACATAGAAGGTGCGGTGCGGTGCGACACAAATGACTCTTTGGTGTGGTGGCGGTGCGTGGTGCGCTTACCCTGGTGTTTTGTCGGTGCGGTGCGCAAAATTTGCCGGTGCTCGGCCCGCACTTGTCCAAACCCCCCACCAAAAAAAGGCCAAAAAAAAAAAAAAGACACATTTTCATTTATGTTACAAGGTGACTTCCGCATGTTGCAGGAACTTCAAACTTTCAGTAAAGAGAACCATACCCTTCAACTAAAAGAGGAAATGCTCATTTTTCAAAAATGTCAAGAATTTTTTTTTTTACGATTTTTTTTCTTCATGGGTGTAACTTTTTTTTATTTTATTTTCATTTTTTTTTTTTTTTTTTTTTTTTTTTTTTTTTTTTTTTTTTTTTTTGTCATCATGATTTATCATTAAACAAGACATTCTGTTAGTAAAATTTGTTAAATTAAATATTGCGTAGATTTTATTGCATATTTTCCCCCTTGGGGAGAATTTGAGCCCAAGTCACAAAGTACGTTTCGAAAAATCCAAGTAACCATTCTAGGGTTAAAATTAATAGTTGTTTAACTGTTGACAAATATAACTTAATGAATATTGTATAGTTAATATGTGCAATAATTAGTAGGTACAGTTGCACCAATTCCTAGATATTGCCACAGTACCTACCCTCTCCTTCCTGATTAATAGCGCTGTCATTCGGCAAGCATGCGCGACTCCGCCAACGACAGTACGTTTCCCTGTTAATCTTTTCGACCCACCAATTAGCTCTGGCGTTTCCCGGTTGCCTCGAACAGTCTCCAAAAGAAACTCTGATCAGTTTACTTTGTGAACAAGGAGGTAAAAATCATTTCTATTTAACGTTGCCATCATCGGCTTCTATTTACTATACATTGATTCCTGAAAATAAAAATATTCATATATATATACAGAGTTATTGAGTGCCATAAAACTCGAACGAGAAATGTCCGAAGTTGGGGTAATGCGAAATGATACTGGATGCGACTTGTAGAAAAATATGCCTGAATCACAACGGCATCTTGTAAATATTAGAAGTGTTTGAGAATTGTTAAAACGTATTAAAAATTAACACAGATATGAGTGTTATCGAGAGAGTCGATAGAAAATATTTCATTGAAAGATATTTAATAAACAGAGGTCTCTATGAATCTCTTACCGATGTGTTCGTAGATGACAAGCAATTTAAATCAAGTCGTATATGTAAAGATTTAGAATTTTAGTTAATTGAACATTCAACGAGGGCAACGTGTTAATCACCTTAAAAATCTCAAGCTCATGTGAATCTGAAGATAGAAGTTTATTTATTTTTCCACACTTCAGACTGGTTTCGTAATGTAGTTACTTACGTGAATGCTACAAATACTTGAGCACGAATGTGGAGACGAATAATTCAATCAGCTACCCGATCACCTCTTAAATAGAATTAATAAACAGTGTATTACAAGTCAAAGCGCGTACTGAATTTGATTAAGAGTATATTAGATTAAGCTTGTTATAGCAAAAAGTAACACCAGATGATTTCCAACTAATACATTTGTATGTGAAGCCTTTTCAAAGTTAATGTCACACGTAATTCACTGTTGTAGCGTATTATTTTTCAGCGACAATTGTTAAGAACTTAGCCAGTATGTTATTGGGTAATTAAAACACTTAATAATTAAAACCTAAACTGTAAATACATTTTCATTAAAGAGTATTATAAAGTTATAAGTCTTCCTAATTATGAATAACACTAAAAATGCGCCCTATTAACCATGAATAATGCTCAATTTTAGCACGTAAGAGTGTATATTAAAGTAATGAATTAAAATGAATGGAAGTTGAAGGGAACACTTACCCATTCACACATGGGAGTACGCCATCAGATGAATTGAGAGATGTATACAAGATTAGATCGCACGTGGATTAAGTATTCTGATGGGAAAGATATGATATGGGTATCGTCATTATGTTGATAACCCCAGTAGAAATCATAATGTATCGTAAAATAGATGTATAATTGTTAGTAATATTGAGTAAAACTGTAATATCATTAGATTCATTTACCGAAGATACTATTTCTATTTAATATACACTATATATATTAAACTATATATAATAAATGATAGAGATACCCTCTGAATCAGGCTCTATGATCTACTATTCCTGCTAATAAAATATCGATTAATTACAATCCAATTATTGAACTACTTATAACTTATTGATACAGAGAGAGAAATTGTAATGAAAGGCAGGTTAAATGAAAATATTTATTGGTAAGGTTCTGTTGAGTATAATTAATTAATTATATTAAGAGTCCTATTTACTCCGAGTACATTTTAATATTATCTTAGAATAAAATTAGATCTTGATATGTTAAAATAAAAATGTAATTAATTTTAAATTTAAGCAAGCATTAGACGCCTTGGATTTTTATCGAACATGTTAGTAAAAAGTAATATTATTCTAAATTGAAAAAATATTTCATAAGTCGTGGTCTTTACAATTCAGTTACGAGTTATTTCTAGATGTTGTTCAATTATAAATAATATATTAATATTATAAGCGACTTAAACAAAAAATTTGAACAAGTATCTGCTATGTAAAGATTAAGTGTTTCTTGTTAATACCGTTAACGAAGATAATGTGCTAATCACCTTAAAGAAATCTCAATCTAATGTGAACCTGAAAGATAGAGGTTTATTTATTTTCCACCATACTTCAGATTGTTTTCGTAAATGTAATTACTTTCGTATGAAGACTCAATATTGAGAAATAACGATATCAAATCATCTCTAAAGGATATCTAATACGTTATATACAAACGATGGAAGAGTATGTCTCAAAACATGACACTGAGAGTTCATTACATTTTGGTAATGCTGCTCTCTAAGATGTTTTCAAGATCCTGGTATGGCCTATTTTTATACAGATATTATAGACCATCAGTATGTTAGGGAATACTAAAGCCCATCTTTGTTAAGAGTATATCATTTTCCTAAAGAGTAATAGAGTTATAACATTCCTAATGTTCACTACTTACCTTTGAGTAAGACCCAATTGAGTTTGATATTCGAATTTATATAAGAGACGTGGAAAGGAAGCCATTTCCATTCACGCCCGAGAGTTTGATATGTGAACAGCAGTGTTGTAAAGTACAACAATAAAAGGAAGACTCCGTTAAATTAATATAATAATAATAATGGAAAGAGAAAAGAGTCTTCAGGGGGTTCAAGAATGCAGAGGGAATATGGTTAGGTGGATTTTTTTGCTTCGTTGTTCAGACGTGCAAATCCTTTGTTTAAATCAGGAGGTAAATACCTCGCTAAAAAAAAAAGCAGCTAGGACAAGTATAGATTCTTTCCAGGATATTATGGGCGGTTATCGACCCTCAGAACAGCTGTTGTAAAATGGCGACTAGCCGATTCTTCTGATGAAATGTTAGATGATGTTTAAACGACAAAATACGAACGTAAAGATTGACTGGTAAAAAGGGTAGGTCGACCGCTTAACAAAATAACTATAAAGGGAATAGGAGAACGTCGCGCGCCACATATTAGAAGAATAATAGACTGTTGCATGAGCTTGTGTTATCTGTGTGCTGCATCGAAAGTATGACCTTGATAAGATGGTAACTTTTTTAACATAAAATTCAGTAAGAGATCAACAGCTAG
>JABUQX010048433.1:22500-25000 GCA_015478945.1 Trachelipus rathkii
AGAAATATGTTTGAAAAAGTGTGAATAGGTTACGTTTTAAATGCAATGTTAGATACTTCATTGTTGTTAAGTATGCAGCTTTGTTAATGTTGGCAGTTTTTTCGCGCGTAAGGTATGTTAGGTTTTGTCGTTTTGCATTATATTCTTAGTTAAGCTTATGATATGTTAGCTTTATTAATGTGAAAACTTTGTTACGTTAGCATATATTCGTTGGTCAGTATGATAATTAGGTAAGGTTATGATAAATTCTAATTAAATACTACTATGTTAATGTAAAATAACAACGATATGTCGGAGATGTATTTGAAAAAAGTGCGAATATTTTACGTTTTGTTAGTTATTTTACTGTTGTTAAGTATGGAACTTTGTTAATGTTGGCAATTTATTCGTGCTTAAGGTATGTTAGGTTTGTCGCTCTACATTATATTCTTAGTTCAGGTTATGCTATGTTAGCTTCATTGATGTGGAAACTTTGATACGTTAGCGTATATTCGTTGGTCAGTAAGATAATTAGGTAAGATTATGATAAGTTTTGTTAAATATTCATATGTTAGCGTAAAAATAACAATGATATGTTATAGAAAAGTTTGAAAAAAGTGTGAATAGGTTACGTTTTGTGTGCACTGTTAGTTACTTTACAGTTGTTAAGTATATAACTTTGTTTATGTCAGCAGTTTATTTGGGCGTAAGGTATATTAGGTTTGTTGTTATACATTATATTCTTATTTCACGTTATGCTATGTTAGCTTTATTATTGTAAATACTTTATTACGTTAGCATATATTCATTGATGATTATATAAAAAACTTATATATATATATATATATATATATATATATATATATATATATATATATATATATATATATATATATATATATATATATATATATATATATAATATATATATATATATATATATATATATATATATATATATATATATATATATATATATATATAATATATATATATATATATATCATATATATATATATATATATATATAATATATATATATATATATATATATATATATATATATATAATAATAATAATAATAATATATATATATATATATATATATATATATATATATATATATACATAATAATATATATATAATATATAATAATAATAATATATATATATATATATATATATATATATATATATATATATATATATATATATATATATATATATAATATATTTTTATAATTATATAAAATAAAAATATATACTAACATAATAATATAATAATATATATATTACAAACAACCTTCAGAATTACAAGATGAACTGGTATTGATTTCTTCAGAAGGTTTAATATGGTGTTGTTAGGGAAAAATATAATGCTTGTTCCGATAAAACTTGCTAGAAGGCTATGCTTTGGTATATGGGTGTAGATTTTCATCCGTCTGGAAATGGTTTAGGTGTCGATCAGTTGTAAGATATACCCCTTTATTTTATCTGTTAGGTCCAAACTCATCAGCTATAAATTTACGCAATCCAACCGTATTCAATATAATATCACACTTCTGTCTTTTAACTTCTCCTAAGACTCCAGTCCAAGTTCCATTGGGCAAATTCATTCCAAAGTCTTTCACAAATTTTAACTTAAATTTTAAGGTTAGTTTTTTCGTAATAACACGAAGCGTGTCTAGGCTGGAACCTTGGCAACCTTTTTTGCTGTCAAACACATACATATAGGGATAGTTTGAGAGACATGTTGCACATGCTACTATTTCCTTGCCATTCAATTCATTTGTCCTTTGGTGTAATATATTTGCAATGTTTCTGGGATTTATCCAATATCCTAGATAAATCTTCCACTTGAAGGAGTCTTTTAAATCTCTTTTGTAAGGATACAAGGAATACGTTTTGAAAACCGGTATTTGCCTTTCGATGGACAGCTCAGCAATAAAAATGTGTTTCGACCTCTGAATGACGGATTCGAAAACAGAATAATTTAGTTCTACTTTAGAATTTAATGATAAGAGAATTATGCTACTAGGACGCCATTTGTAGTCGTAAGAAAGATTTGAAAAAAGTTCCAGTAATACTTTGGTATCATAAAATACAATAACTATATTAAATAACATCCCATTTATAAATGATTGATCAAAAGTTTCTGATTTAAATTTTTGTAAAGATGATACAAGAACTTGCGATGTAGATGAAATATTTCTCATCAAAAAGTCTAACCAATTTGTTTCATTTACGAATCTCTCGTCTAATATTAGGAAAATACTTTCGTTCTTCAAAGACTCTAAAAGAAATTCGTGCATAAACGTCCTCACATAGGCCATAGATGCCTTCTCCGAAATTTGATTTTTTAATCTTGTGTTTTGACGAATTTGGTTCTTACCAGAAATTGTAGCTGAGAAAATCAAAATGGTCAGAAATATATTATCACTCTTTTTTCTTTTTATTTATTTTATTATTATTATTATTATTATTATTATTATTATTATTATTATTATTATTATTATTATTA
>JABUQX010048433.1:32500-40000 GCA_015478945.1 Trachelipus rathkii
TAACATATCACTGCTATTTTTACATTAACATAGTAACATTTAACAAAAAAAAAATATCATTACCTTACCTAAACATCATACTGACCAACGAAAATGCTACGTAGCAAGTTGCAATCAATTAAAACGGTAACAGATCATAGCTGAACTAAGAATATAATGTAACATATCTCTAACATATCAACGTTAATTTTACATTAACAGGGTAATAAAGAAAAAAGCAAATGAAAAAGAAAATGAAAAGAAGAAAATGAAAAAGAAAACGAAAAAAGAAAAAAAGAAAAAGAAAAAGGAAAAAGGAAAAAATTTTAAAAAAAAGAAATGAAAAAAGAAAAAGAAAGAAAAGAAAAAAATTAAAAAAAAAAAAAAAAAAAAAAAAAAAAAAAAAAAAAAAAAAAAAAAAATTTAAAAATTTAAAAAAAAAAAAAAATAAATTTTTTTATAAAAAAATTAATTTTTTTTTTTTTTTTAGAAATTAAAATTTTTTTATTCTTTTTAACCCATTAACGGCCATAATTCGACTGCTATTTTTTTTAATGATATGACACTTGTATTATCTTCAATAGTCTTACTGTGTGCTCGGTTAGTCGCGACTGAGATTCTTGCTGGCTCTATACCCAACGACCGTCCATTTTTGGAATTGCACTAATTCACGGAATACTCAAAAGGTAAGAAGCATGTGATTATTTGGATTTTTTGTCTCAAGTAATGAATAGATATAAAATTCTTATTGCATACTGTATGACATATATTACTAGATATATATTTATATATATATTCAATAGACCATTATAGTTTTTATATATATATATTTTTATTATATTTTTTTATATATAAATTAATATATGTATATATATATATATATTATAATATATATATATTTATTAATATATATTATAGATTTATATTATTATATTATATATATATTATATATATATATATATATTATTATAGATATAATTTTATTTATATATTATTATATATTATATAATTATATTATATATATATTTATAATATTTGATTTATAATTTTACATAAATAGTCTATATATTAAAATATTCTATATATATATACCTATGAATACATTATTAATATATAATATATATATTTTATATATATATATATATATATATATATATATATATTATAGATATATATTATTATATATAATATAATAATTAATTTGTATGGAATCTCCGAATTACACATCGTGAAGTGGAAATTGCATGTAATGCAAATTTGTTCGTTTCTTTCCGTACAGTAAGCGCATCGTCGTGGATTCTATAGGTTTACAAGATTTCTGCGTCGACCTGATACCTTCACTTACGTCTTTCTTCAAAATATGTGTTGTGGGTTGTGGTTTGCCTGCGTTCGAAAGACGTCATTGACATCGTCCGCCTGAGCGGACGTTCTCTCTCCTCTCGTCTGGAAGGGCCAACATGTCACTCGGGGAAAAGGTTTATCTCGGAGTCAGCTCTCCTCGGAAATATTTTTAGGCGGCTGAGTTACCGCCCCCCGAGATAACCTCCACCCGAGTGGAAACCCATGTTCCCAAGAAGCGAGTCAAACGAAATGTCTTTTTCCGTCAAAAGGCGGAAATATCCGCATTTTTCCACCTCGACCCAGATAAAGCTTGATTCCAGCGACTGCAGTCGCTCCTGGACTTGAGCTCTTGATTTCAGTTTTCGCTTTAGTCAGGAAAAGCGGCCTAGCAGAGGCGATTCTCTTCGCTGGATCTTCATTTCTGTAGGTCGAAGTTCGTATGTCCGTAGAGGGATGTTAACAGTATGCCTTCGACACCCGAATCCCTGCGGGATGCCTGCGAAAAGACGGGCGAGGGAGACATGTTGACGGCCGTCCAATTCGCGGCTGCAGCATGTAGCTCGAACTTTGCCTGGAGGGTATCCTCGAACGCCTAAGCAGCGGCTGAGTATAGTGAGGACTTCCGTATCGCTCACTAACCACGTCATATGGCTTCTTGTGGGGGGGAGGGGGGGGGGGGGGGGGGGGACCATTCCTGAATGCAGAGAAACGTTGACAGATTGGTTGATAGATGCATGTCCCACTTCGCATTGATGAGCAGAGTGGGCAGCCACGATATCACATACTTTCCCCACGTACGCGGGCGCAGGTCCAGCAGCTATTTTCCACTGCCTTCATACGCGGATCAGTGTGGCTTGCCTGCGTTCGAGAGGCGTCATTGACATCGTCCGCCTGAGCGGACGTTCCTCCTCTCAACAAACTCCCACTAATTTCACCAATTTTTTTTATAACTTACGGAACAACTATTCTAGTAATTTATAACTAGATCGGGCTAGGGTCAAACCGGGCCTTTACCCATGCCACTCTGTCACTCTATCGATTGAACCAGGTATATAATATATATATTATTATAATATATTATATATATATAATGTAATATATTTATATATAATATAATACTATATTATACTATAATATATATATTATGTATATATATATATATTATGATATATATTTATATTATATATAATATATATATATAAAAAGATTGAAATGTATCGTCATAACAAAAAATGAGATAGTAAATTCTCTCGCTCTCTCTCTCTCTTATATATGTAAATATATATATATAATATATATATATAATTTATTTAATTTATTATATTACTATAATATATATATATATATATTATATATATAATATATAGTATATATAATATTAGATATATATATATATATTATCAAATAGTCTGTTTGTGGTACTTTCATGAATATTGGCCAATGTCCCAAAAATGGGACGGCAATATAAATAGGTATATTGTTTACGAAGAAATTTTTTTTGGTTCTTTTACGAAATCTTCGTGTTCCTTTATGACTAATGAAGAGAATAACATAACTAAACCACACCTCGTCACTGTAAGCAGCGTACTGGGAGCGTATACGTTACTGATTGTGTTTTAACCGAAAATCTGGCAACTTTAAAAAATTGCTTAAAGATATCTAAAAATATATAATTATTTTGTGCAAAATACTTGAAAGGTTATATTCTTGCTTCTGAAAACAAAAAAAGGATTAAAATTTTTAAACGTAATTAATTTCAAGCATGTATAAAGCTGCGTCCCAAAAATGGGACATTGGCCGCTAATGGGTTAAGTTTATAACTTAAAAAATTTACGTTTTTATATAAATCAAACCATTCCTCCCCTGCCTCCCCCGCGTCCCCAGCCTCCTTAGTCTCCCCAGCCTCCCCAGTCTACCCACCCTCCCTAGCCTCACCATCCCTCTCTACCTACGATCTACTGATCCACATAGCATCACCTGAACTAAGAATATAATGTACAGTAACAATCCTAAACACAGCTCATATTCGAATAAACGGTTAAAATTAACAAAGTTCCATACTCAATGGCAGTGAATAACAAACACAGCGTACAAATTTGTATTTTCATACAGAGGTCTTTCGAGCAATTCGTTTCAGGTTTGTATTTGTATTTTCTGTTTCACTTGAGTTATCAGATACAAGTCGAGAAATTGTTCAAACTTCTCCCACTTTTCGAACATTATGCAAGACCTATGATTCTTGTTTGGTTCGTTTTCGAAACATCGGGCTATACATTTGATTCTTGTTTGTCACAGGTTCAACATAACAAATTTAATAATTTTTTTTATGTTTTTGCTAATTTTATTTTTATAAATGCATAGTAATTTTTAAGAAATCACAAAAATTATATGAAACCTTAAGATAATAAAGCTACATTAACAAAGTTCCATACTTTTCAAAAGTAAAGTAACAAACAAGGCATAAAGAACGTCCCTTTTCACATGTTTCTTTAAAACATATTTCTAACATATCACTAATATTTTTACATTAACATCTTAACATTTAAAAAAAAATTATTATTACCTACTAAGCATCATACTGACCAACGAATATATGCTAACGTAACCAAATTTTTCACATCAATAAAGCTAACATATAATCTGAACTAAGAATATAATTTACAACAATAAACCCTAACATACCTTAAGCACGAATAAACAACTAACATTACCAAAGTTCCAATAATTAACAACAGTAAAGTAACTAACAAAGCATTCAAAAACGTATCACCCCTTTTCAACATATCTCAAACATATCACTGTATTTTACATTACAAAGTACATTTAACAAAATTTACCATACCTTATCTAAGTATATATTGACAATGAAAATATTAAACGTAACAAGTTTATCACATTCAATAAAGCGAACATATGCAGGAAGTAAAACAAGTATAATGTACATATCTCTAGCATAATCAATGTTAATTTTACATTAACATAGGGTACTGTTAACATTAACAAAGCTCCACACTTAACAACAGTAAAGTACCTAACATGGCATACAATACTAACACTATATCTTTGTCAAGCATATCGCTAACATAACAATGTTAATTTTTTAATAGTGGAATAATTTAACAAAATTTTCATAACCTTGTCTTATTTCATTACTGATTCAGCAAACATAGCTAACGTAACAAATCTTTACATTAATAAAGGCCTTACATAGCATATCTGAACTAAGATTTAAATCCACCACGCAAAACCTAACACTTAACATAAATAAATTCCGTTTAACAGTTTCACACGTAACTACAGTAAAGTCTAGTATAACATACAAAACGAACCATTCACACTTTCTCAAGCCTATCTCTAAACTAACAAGTTTAATTTTGCCGTACTTGGTAATATTTACAAAAATTTATCATACCATTGGCTTAATTATCATCACTGATCAAATGAATATACGCTTATCGTAATAAAGTTTTCATATTCAGTAAGCTAACAAAACATAACCACGACATAAGAAATAACTGTACAACGAAAAAACCAACAAACTTAAAACATGAATAAATGTTTATATTACAAAGTTCCTAACTTCAATAACATTCAGTAAGTAACAATTGATGCAAATGTAACCCTATTCATACTTTCTTTTCAGCATATCTCTACATATTAATTATATTACATAACACAGTAATAGTTTAACAAAAAATTATCAGTCCTTGCTCATTATCATAAAGATCAAAGGAATATATCTATCGTACAAATTATTTACTTAATAAAACCCTTGCAAAAATATTTATAACTTTCCTTCTATATATTTAATCCCCAAAATAATTGCAACTAACAATTTTATCCAGGAATTCACATAAAATAAGTTCTTGAATAAAATTATTCGTGTAAATGTAATAGTTTACAATCCTAAGCAATAAATCAGTAAATCAGTAAATCAAACCACCCGTCCCTCTCTCCCTGTCCCCCCCACCCCTACATTTCATGATTCTTGGATCTAATTATTACACGTCACAATTCTAAGTATATTTCGGTCATAAAATACACAAAAATAATGTTCTTCTATATACTAACAACGAATATATGATATGTAACATTGTTTTCACATTAATAAAAGCAATCATAGCATTACAGAAGTAAGAATATTAATGCACAACGAACAATCGTAGAACCTTACGCGCAAATAAGATACTACATTAACAAGTTCCATAAATTACATCATAAGTACCTATCACAGGTTACAAACGAACCTATCACTTTTCAAGCATATATCTAACATATCAATGTTAATTTTACATTACATGGTAATATTTTAACAAAATTTAGCAAAAATTTTATCTAATTATCATACTGACAACGAATATAACGCTATAACAGTTTTTTTTTACATAACAAAGTAAAATTTAACAAAAATTCATTCATGCCATACCTAAATATCATTCCCAACGAGTAATTGAGATAAGAAATTTTATCCAAACATAACATACAAACAAATAACAAAGTTATGCGGGAATTTCATAAAATCATGATCCATGAATAAAAATATCAAAGTAACCAGGTAAGTCCAATGATATTAAAGCTGCAATCAATAAAATCAGCAATTCAAACATCCATCCCTCTACCCCTCTCACCACCATCTTCCATTATCTAGTTGATCCTAGATCAAGTATATTTTGGGTATATTTTGGATAACATACATAAAAATAATTCTTATTTACACTGACCAACGGCAATATCCATAGGGTACAAAGTTTTAGCATCAATACTAATATCATAAACTGACTAAGATATAAGCTACAACGTACAAAACCTATCATACTTACGATCGGAATAAACGTCACATAAAAAAATGTTCCCTGCTAACAGCAGTAAAAGTACTAACATTGCATACAAACGTAACCTGTTCATTTTTCAACGTATCTGTAACATATCATCGTATTTTTCTAACTAGCATATGTATTACATGATTCCTTCCGTCCTCTTTTTCTATCCGTCCGAATATGTGCTAAGGTAACAAAGTTTCACATCAATAAACTAACATATATAATCTGAACTAAGATAATAATGTTACAACGACAAACTAAATACCTCACGATACATGAAATATTGCTAAATTCACAAATTCCCTACTTTTCAAAGGTACGTACTTACCAGACTACATACTGAATGTTATCCCCACTTTCCAACATGTAGCAACAGCTAAAGCATGTTATCTAACAAATCTTAAGAAAGTGACCATCTATCAAAATCGCACATGATATGAATGACACATACTTCATCAAGGCGTCACTTCAAACGTATTAACTATTTTGGATAGAATAACATGAACATGGCAAATTTCGAGGCAAAATTACATACCCTCAAAACTTACCTATGCTCATGTTTTTTCTCACCACATCTCATCAGTTAGCACAGTAATATCTTACGAATCTAACAAACCAGTATTTAATTCAGCATTGTGTTATAGTTAAATTAACAAAAAGTCACAGTATTAACATAACCTACATACTAACACTTACAAGGGTGAAACCTACATAATTACCAACTCAGGATTACGATAGACAATTAACTTTGACCTATTGAATAAGTCTACCTTCCGTCATAAAGCAACTAACCATATACTGGCTTTTCAATTATAACATCGCCGATAAAGTAGTATTTGTCTAACAAAATCTTTAACAGTGTCCAAACTTTCAAAGCCAGCATCTTGAACATGAATGATACTACATTTTATCAAAGTGTTATGCATATTCAAATATAATAAATTGACTTTAAATAAAAGTTAACCATCAGCAAAATTCACTATCAAACATCGATTAAATAACCTATCGACATACAGCATCACGGATAACACGCGTAACATATAGTTCCGGAACTAAACTATAGACACAGCATACAGTCATAACTTTGTGAATAAACTGTAGACATTACAAAGTATAACATCTCAAGCTTTCTGTTGTATTTAGCTGTTATGTCAATATTTATGTACTTGAATTACCATGGGGAAGACTTTTTTTATTCCCTTGAAAGGCAGTGTGAAGTCACAGAAGGGCATACCCTAAGGGAGTAGCGGCATTACCTCGGAAAGGAGGGTAAGGCTCAGCCTTTGGGCTGGCCGCGAACCGCTATAACCCTTAGGGTGTCCCCTTCTGTGATTTAACACCACTTTGCAAGGGGAGCTTC
>JABUQX010048433.1:42500-51671 GCA_015478945.1 Trachelipus rathkii
GCTTTGACTCGACCCTTATCCAAAAGCCGGGTGAACCAGAGCCCCCCCCAGATATAAGAGAGCATACTCCATACAAGGCGGATGAGACCTGTTATAGCTGGAGCACTGAGCAGAGGCAAAAAAGTCTTCGCGTTTAGACAGATTCGTTTTTTAGGCGCCTATGCAACCGTTTGATGTAGTTTCCAAACATTTTTTTGTTTATATAATGTCAGAAGTTTTATTTCAACAGGAGAGACGATGGGACTGTTGAAATGAAATAGAAATTAGAGTGTCTTAGAGAGGAATTGTTTGAAGTATTGTTTTTAAAGAATTAAATTTTATAACGGTTCAGACGCTTCCCACGAAACTCTGTTCAGATCAGCGAGATAGAATGGAAGATTAGACGAGAGCAGAATTGAAATTAGTTGAAGAATGAGGGGTCGAGTCGGCATATGAATGGATAGAGTTAGATGTGCAGGTGAGAAGATCTTAATGAAAAGAAGATAAAGTGGGAGACAAGACAGAACCCTGAGAACACCATACTATTGACAGAAAAAGAAAAAGAAGTCGCCACATCAACGACAGCCGATATTGAGCGATTGAAAGAAAGTCAATAAGTAAGGCAAAGAGAAGACAGAAATAATATCAATAAAGACCTGAGCATTGACGTGCATAACCGGTAAATGCTTTGAATATGTCAAAGCGCACCACGCAGTTTCACCATAGTTCCAAAGCGGAAACCATAAAATCTGTTAATAGGAAAGTATATATACATTTATTATATATATATATATATATATATAGATATATATATATTAATATTATATTATATATATATATATTATATAATATATATTTATTTATATATATATATATATCTATATATATACTATATTTAAGTAGTCTTACGCTATCTCGTCGATCACACCTATTTCTGAAACGGATTTAGACTATCGTGTGAAACTGTTGTATATTGGGTATATGTATGTTAAACTTGATAAACGCAGTTTCAGTCTCTTTTGATATTATGGATACTCCCCAAGACTGAACCTGAATATGTCGCTTACGCCCTTTAGCCGGGTCCGATTCCGAACGAAGATTAGGCCTGATGTTCGATTGAAAAACCGAACAATCTTTTGGCGCGCGAACTCTGTCTGTATTATTTTATTATTATTTATTATTATTATTGATTTTATTATTATTATTACTTATTATTATATTTTATTATTATTTGATTATATTATTATTACTTTATATTATGATTATATTATTATTTTATTATTATATTTATTATTATTATTATTTTATTTATTATTATTATTATTATTATTATTTTATTATTATTATTTTTTATTGTTATTTTATTAGTATTCTATTATTATTATTATTATTATTATTATTATTATTATAATTATTATTATATTATTATTATTATTATTTTATATTATTATACATTATTATGTTCATGATATTATTATTATTATTATTATTATTTATTATTTATTATTATATTATTCTTAATTATTTATTATTATTATTATTTATTTATTATTTATTATTTATTCTTTTATTAATTTTATTGTTATTTATTATTATTATTATTTATATATATATATTATATATTATTTTAATATATATATATATATATATATAATATATATATATTTTATATATACTAATATATTATATTATTTATATTATATTATATATATAATAATTATATATATATAAATAATATATATTTTATAATTATACTATATATATATATATATATAATATATTATATATAATATTATATATCGTATATATATATATATATATATTATTTATATATATATATATTATACTATAATATATATATATATATATAACAGGTTAAGTTATCGTAGCAGGCTAAAATTGGGTGCGCCGCTAGTAGTACGTATTTTGTCTAGACGAGATTACTCACCCTGCGTTCTCCCGTAAAGGGGGGAGCTGCCCTAAAATCAAATTTCGATGAGAAGGATGAAATTTGGATAGTGTTTCTGAGTCGGATTTCTAGAAAGATTTGAATAGAATCAGAGAGTTGGCATCGGTACCGAGTACAGGCTCCGTGCGTGCTCTGGGTGGTTAAATTTTGTATTATAATGCATATTGTGTCTTTATATATGTTATTTGCTATAGATCTCGAAATGATAGTTATAGATCATAAAGAGTGAATGGCCCCCTAAAGGGGTCCTTAGAAGAAAAGCAATGGATGCCAGAATGAGGAAGGCTGAAATTTGGATAGTGTTTAGAAGAAGGAGAAAGGAGTATGAATCTATAGAGTTTGAGTTTGGGCAACGCAGCAGTGCTGCTCCGGTGCCGCATGACAGTTGTAGATATTTTAATAATAATGATTACCAAATTGATAGTCAAAAGATGTTTATAAGATATATATCACGACTATTGAAGTTTGAGCTCCCCCTTCGATGCGGCCGTTCCGTCAGCTGTCCGCAATGCCGTGACCGCGGGAAACAGGCCGCCGCGCCCTGCGTACGCACGAGACTCGCGCCCGGCATGTGAGATCGGCATGAAATTGTCGAAAGACGCAACGTGTTCTGTTTCTTTAAAAAATTTAAATTTTTAGTTTACGAGTGAGCTTTTTTTTCAACTTAAATGTTTTTAAATTTATCTACAAAAAATTATTATTAGTTATTTATTTTTTTTAATTTTAAGTTGTTTTACTAAATTTTTATGCTTTTCATGATATAACATAAAATTTACGAATACCCATAACTTAAAAGCCGTAAATCAGTAAATCAATCCACCATCCAACTACCCTATTTATCTATTTTTCTATTGATCTATTGATCTATTGATTTTTTTGATCTATTGACTAAAGTCATATTATTTTTTATTAAAATTGTTACGTTTTTACATTTTAAAGCAGTAATCAATAAATCAGTAAATCAAATTACCATCCAACCACCCTTTCATTCCGTGATCTGTTGATCAAATTTTCCTATTGATCTATTGATCTATTGCTCCGCGGTGGTATTTTTATTTAAATTTTATGTTTTAACTCCCTGATGATTTATCTAATCGGTAAATCAAACTGATCCTCCCCCCACCTTACGATCGGCCCCTTGCACATTAAACCTTCCGCTTCTATTGATTCAGTATATCTTTCTTTATATAAATAAGTCTTTAAGATACACATGAAAAGAATAACTTATAAGTTAAAGCTTCAAGCATTTATAACATACATGCAACCCTTATCTTCAATATAAATCCTAGCATCAAATATATTTTACAAGTTTATTAAAAGAAACTTTATTAAAAAACATATAATGAAATAGAATTAAGTATTACACAGCGTAATTGAATGATAGGTTGTCAGGAAAAATATCGCCTTATAAAGTAACGATTATTCATATTTTAAAAAGTATTACTAATGACCTAAAATAAAATGAAATGCAGAGAACTCTAGAAAGTTTAGCATTTTTTATTCCTATACACGCTATCCAGATGTCCATTGCTCGAAACTCCGAGGAAGAGTGTAAGGATAGTTCCAGGCTCGTGTCAAATTTCACAGTGCCGAGTCACTAAAGCGAATACCCTAATTTCTCTCGTTTCTAAGGATTAATATTTTTCTTCATTCATCTTTAATAATTCAAAATTATATTTTGAACTCTTGTCAATTTCAATGATTTTAAGATGTTCCAAATACACTGATGAGATGATTGTCAAACTTTGTCCAATTTGAGTGTTCACCTATGTACCCTTTCCTTGGATATTGAGATAAGAAGCATTACACTGAAAAGATCAGCTCGTGAGATATATGTATATAATACTGTTTTCAGATAGTCGTTGAATCGATACTGCACTTACGGCATGCAAGATACAGTATTGGAAAATAAATCGTAAAAAGGACGCGAACATTGAGAATGTGAGCCTTCGTATATCATTCATAATCACGACCGTATGCGATTGACCATCAAATGCAAAACTATCTCTAAGCCTAAATGGTAATTAAGGCGACCTTTATTAGTTTCCAGAATAAGCTAATCGTGTTTTACATTCCTATTATTACCTTCGAAGTTAAGCTACCGGACGATTGTTAGAAAATATTAATACTCGAAAGCCTTGGTAACGTAAAATTTAAGTCTGATTCTCTTATTTGATATTTTGCTGTATCGGTTCAAAAGAGATTTCTCTATTACCATATGTTTAATGGGAAATAATTTCACTTTACGTATATAAAGATAAGCATCCCAGTAATGTAAAGAATGGCATTGGTGCAGAAATTAGGCTAATATCTACGGAACATTAGAGCAAATTGAGAGTGTAGATCTGGTTAATCTGAGCAAAGGTCCATGAGGATAGAATAAGTCTTCTGAGAGAATTATATATCACCATTTCACGCCATTATATTATACGTGTTATTTTTAGATTTAGCTGCTCGGTTCTATGTTTCTCTACATCTTTTAAATTGAATATCCACATGATTGCAGGTGGACCCTTGCATTTGGAATAATTTATGTAAAGTTTTCCAATATAACTTCGATTAGGTATTGCAGCATGATGCTCCTAGAGATGTTCATTCAAAAACACCTCAAGTACTTAAAACATGTATACAGGAATTGCTCCTGGAAGTACCTCTACGCCATTATGTGCGAACCATCTCTTTACTAACTTATATTCAGAATACAAGCTTATTATATACTCTTCCATAGCGGGGATATACTATAATTCATTTAGAGCTGATATCGTTAATCTAATATTGTTCATCACGTAGGTAATACATTTACGAAACAGTCTGATAGCGGAAATAAATAAACTCTATTTTCAGGTTTACTGCGTTGAGATTAAGTTTAACACTTTGTCTTAGTGAATGTTTTATATAATAGAAATACTAAATTCTTTACATATAAGATTGATCCAATTGCTTTGTTTTAAGACTATGAAACATCGGTAAGAGATTTATAAAGACCACGGTTTATTAAATATCTTTCAAAGACATATTCTTCTGTCATACTCTCACGATAAGCATCGTATCTGTGTTTACTTTTTAATACTTTTTACTGCTAACTTTTTCTAACATAATCATAATGCCTTTATGTGAAGCAGCACTATTACTGGATACGCGCATCCAATATTATTCGCTTAACCTACTTCATACATTTTACTTTCAAGTTTTGTAGAATCATTAACTCTGTAAAGAAGTGATATTTATATTTCCGGATTAAGTCATAGAGGCGTTGACGGCAACGTTTAAATAGAAATGATCTTTCACTTCATGTTCACAAAGTAAAACTGATCATTTCTTATGTCACTGCATTTATTGACTATTAAATTCAATTGAGGTACCTACCATTCGACAGTACTTATATTTTTACCTTTCCTTTAGATCCTAATATTTTTCTATTTTATATTCGTGACTCTTAGGATCAAACAGTATTTTCTGTATTTCTTGTTTATAGAACCCTCCTTTTATTTTTTCACCATCTAAATCCTCAAGATAGTATAATTCTCTGATGTCTGATGGTATCTACTTTAAAAACTTCTCTCGACCATCCAGCTTCATACCCTTTTCTGAAATTTTCATCAGTCTTGGATACTCTCACATAATCTCCAGCTTTAACACCCGTGTTATCTTTTATTTTCCCCACATGTTCTAGGTACAAAGGTTTTGTCTCATCCATCTCTAACAGGAGTATTCTTAAGTTGTTTATTGATAAGATCATTATAGGAGTAGCAGGTCTTGTAGTTATCCAATATTAATGTATTATCTTCGTGAATATACTATGATTTCTTTCCTTTTATATTCTTTGTACTCTTTCACTATCGCACTTTATTACTGAAAATGTGTTGATTGCACCTATTCAACACGGGTAAATATTCTTGAACTCTTTGCCTAAAAATTATGTACCTTTATCTGTCATTTGAGGATATCTGTCATCTTCATTTATAATTTCTCTGATATTGCAGCAACAGTTTTTGACTTTTTATCCTTTATAGCCCTCCATAAGTATCTGGAATATAATCTATCACAAAAAGAATATATTGATACCTTCATTGTAAGATTTATATTTTATCAAATCTGTCAAATCTAGTTTACCATACGTATCTAAATGGAGGGCTATAGTTTTCCGTGTCGAATTTTTTTTTCGTATAGGTTTATGTAGGGTAAAAGCATCCTCACCTTTTTAAATATTTTTTTATCTTTTTAATTAATTGAGAAACTTTGAACAACTGAAAAACCACCGTAACTGTATGGCTGTTTCACATCAAAGTAATATTTATCGACCGCCTCCTTAGCTTCCATGACTCACAATGATGTTAACAATAAAAATACTGTTAGGGGATATAAAAACCGAATGTCTAAATGAAATATTTTATTTTTAATTACAGGAATAATATTAAAACCTTATATCTATATGATTATTTTAAATACCAAAACAGTCTAAAAACATAGCAAATGTATACAGAAAGATAACATAGTTTAATTATTATTTAAATTACCAAAACTACAATTCATATAAAAGTCAATAATTTAGACTAATCCTTTTTGAGCTTGTATGTTTTTTTTTTATTTATCTATCTGCCTTGAACGTAAGTTTTCTACTTTTCAATTTAATCCTATCCATGCAAAAAGTTACCAGAAGGACTCGATCTTGTCTGAGGAGATAATGAAATGTATCCGATTCGAAAATCTTTGTTTATTTCTGAATTAAAGTTCTCGGAAATTAATGTCTGAAGTTTTGTTTATATGATCCATCCTGTACACAGGAGCCTTCCTTCCATCAGGCGATGAATACGGATATCAAGTGCAACAATATTGGAACCACTATTGCTTCTCCGTCATAATGATTTGACGAAGTCGTCCATGTAATCTGATCTGTTAAAATATTATAATAGAGCTACCCGTTTTTCTTACCTACTTAATGTAAGCTTTCTCCAGTACATTTTTAAATTTATCTTTCTCTTTCACCTCAAATCTTTGTATTCTAATGCTAGAACTGATCTTCCTTAGGTGATTTATAAATCTTTTGATCACTAATGTTATGTATAGCATTTTGATATAAGGTTCTTTTTCCGCGAATGTTAGATTCAGAGTTTAATATGATACATTCCTCTCGTATTATTATCTGTTCCAGATGCGGTCATATAACTAAAAGTTGCTGTTGGACAACTGTGATGAGGGATATACCCACTCTGTTTGATCTGATGGTGGAATTAGGCTGCTCGAACTCTTTGTTGTTGATCAGTTGTTGTTAGTTGTTGTGTGTTGTATTGTTGTTGTTGTTGTTTTTGTGTTTTGTTGTTGTTGTGTTGTGTTGTTGTTTGTTGTTGTTGATTGTTGTTGTTGTAGACGTACGTTCTGATATTATCTCATTCTTCTCTAATCGCATGGAGTGTAAACTACCTTCTTTCATGAGCCAGCCCCACTTGGTTATCAAAAGGCTATAACGGAAAAAAGAGTAAAGGATGATACACTCGCTTTGTATAATTCTTTTTTTTTAAGTTTTCAACGTTACAGCAGTTCTTATGATGTTTCTATGACGACGCAGCTTTACTTCTGAGGTCTGTTAAAGGAACATTTCCTTTTATAGGATTTAGGCATTCAGCTATACATTGTATAAATTTTCATCTTCACAGATCAATTTAAGTTTTTAAGAAGGTTTCAGGTTTTTAATTTTTCATAGAGGTTAATAATTGCTACTAGATTCTTATCCAGGTTGTATACTTTTTACGCTGAGTAGAGATCATTGGGTAAGCCACAACATTGACTGACTCATATCCCTTCTTTGCCAAAACAGAAAAATCTGTGTTAACTCACGCATATATTATTGATTGAAAATATTCTGTTGTTAAAAATTCATGATGTTTAAATGATGAGATAACTGTGAAAGTTCTTGCTATCCTCATTCAATTTATGAATATCGTCAAGGATTATAATTTTATGAACTTCGTAAACATTGAAGAGCTTTTATATCATATACCTTCGTGAATTGATTACTCTTTGTACTCTTTAAACTTTTTTGGTAGACACTGAGCACCATATTGGATTTTAAAGGTTTTGCTCGAAAATTTCAACCCTTCTAAAATGTTTAATAACACAAAAAAGGTTTTTCCCATCCTGTAGCAGAACCATACATGTATATCAGGAGGCGGAACATGAATTAATCAACTCATTCTAGATTCACCGAAAACTATTATGAATAGAAAAGGTTTGCACCTATTTTATTAAATGGTCACTAGATCAATAATCACGAATGTGTACAGGAGAGGGAGACAAGTTATGATTACTGAATTTATGTTAGCTATGTAAACTAACAATTTAATTAAAAAATCATACTTGAATCATAAACATGATCAACTAATCACTAATAGTAGTTATTAGTTACTATTTACTATTTAACGTCTTTAGGCTCTGTTAACATAACAATTTAATAATATGATTGAATCAATTATATCTTTTGGTTATTAATTAGTTAAATTGATGAATAATGTGTTGGATGTGTTTGATTACTTGATTTACTGATTTACTGACCTTATGCTTCGGTATGCAAAAAAGAAAATTTTCGTCTTAAACAGTGAAAAGCATAAAATTTTTAGTAAAACAAAATAATTTAAAAAATTAATAAAACAATAAATTTTTTGAAAATAATTAAAAAAATTAAGTTGCAACAAAAGCTCATTCGTTAAAAAGATAAAAAATTATAATTTTATTAAAAGAAAAAAGAACCCCAGTTTGGCTTTCTCGGCGAGGCAGGTTTCACGCCGGATCACGCACGCGACGACTCGGTACAGCTGACAAGAACCCGTATCGCGGGAGGAATGCCTTCAATTCATAAGTCGGATCTATATTCTTACACTAAAATATATTTTGGACACCAATATTGTTTATATATAAATATTCTAACTCCGGCACCGGCTACGGACCAGCAACGGTTGCCGTGCCAACTAAACTCTTATTCAGACGTCCTTTCTTCTATACCTATCCCTAATTTCAACGTTTTTCCTATTTATGTCTTCTGCTAACATTTTCAATTATAGTCCAATAAAATGTATAAAGAAACTAATATTGCATTATTATAAAATATTTACTTCAGCACCGCACTGGGCGCAGCACCAGGTACGATCAAGTTCTCTATTTCGTTTCCCAATCTTTCTAGAAATCCGATCTCTGAATCCACTATCAATTTCAATCTCTCTCTTTCTTTT
>JABUQX010048434.1:0-7500 GCA_015478945.1 Trachelipus rathkii
TATATTTCATATATAGTATATATATATATATTATATTATTATATTATGTTATTATAGCATACAGCATAGCAAGATATATTTATTTTATAATATGTTATTATTTATTATATTATATATATAAGGTTATATATATATATTATGTATATATATATATATATATGCTATTATATTATTATTATTATATATATATATATATACATATATTATATATATATATATATATATATATATATATATATATATATATATATATATATATATAAATCCTGGGCCTAAATTCAAGGTAAAAAGTTACTGGAATCGCCACTGATATATATATATATACAGCATATATATATATTATATATATATATATATATATATATAAGGTTAAGAATATAGTAAGTATATATATATATTACAGTAGTTATATATATATATATATATATATATATATATAATTGAGGCAAGTGGGTGGATAGAAATCATTTTTCGAAATAATCCAAATATTTTTGTCTTTTGTTAAATTGTCATTTATCAAAACCAAGTGGAAAATTCTTAGCAAAGCCAAACGTTTAACACTTTTCAAAGTAATTCAAATGTAATATTTCTCCACCTTGTAGGTGATTAAAGCATAAATAAGACTTCTTTATCTGAAAAGAAATCAGTCAAAGGACAAAGGATATTAATGTCATGGTTTCTTTTATTTGAATCCATATTTATATATCATTATTTCATTCATAAAGGAAATTCAACAGCAATATATTTAGGCGATTATCATTATTACTGTTACGAAACAAAGAAATGACTCAACTCTAATACGCCTAGACTTGGCTAAGAAGCTCTAATTATCTCTAATTATGTGGCAATTAAAAATTCTTCTGACCTTGTCGAAAATTTGGCAATGGAAAAGGAAAAAGAATGAAATGGAATTTCTAATTTCAGTTATCATTAATTTCTCCATAAATAATTTTTTTTATTTATTTGGCAAATGAATTCATAAAATATAAAACCAATTAATCATTGTCCAAATTACAACCTTCACAATTTAAAAATTTCACATGAAATTCTTCTTAATGTATATTTTATTTTTATTTACATCATACATCATATTCATATATTCATTTGTAATATATAATTATTTTGTTATATTATATATTAAATATATTATATATATATATATATATATATACATATATATATTATTGTTATAGATATATTATTTATTATTATTGATATATTATTATTGTTATATACATACATATTACATATATTATTGGCTGGCTATATATATACACATGTAACAACAGACACATATTATATATACATATAGATTATTATTATTATTATTATTATGATTTATATTATTACATATTACGCTATATATTATAATTTCTTACTATATAGCATATATTATGTATGTGATGATTAGCATTCCAACTAAATTGTTAATGTGATATATTATTATTATATACATGCCATATATTATTGGCTATTATTGGTTATTATATACATATATATATATTATTATTGGTTATTATTATTATTGTATAAAGATATATATATATTATTGGCTATTATTATATATATATATTATAGTTATAGAAGGATATATATACATATATAAGTTATATATATTATATATATTATTATTATATATATATACATATATTATTACATATGTATATTATATATTATATATATTACATATATATTATATACATATACATACATTTCACCCCCTTAGCCAGTAATCTGGGGTCCATGGTCTTACAGAGCTCTTGCCTTGCGTACTTCATTTCCCATATGCCTTTAACTTTATTTTAATAATAAACTTGGAAGATCATCTAAATCTCTCTTATCGAGTATTTTTCATTACTTGAATTCGAGACGACCTGAAGTGATGTTTTTGCATTGTCTGAAGGGATGACATATGTCCTTAATCAGTTGTCCTGTCTCGAACCAAAATCAAAACAAGTTTATAAACTTTAGTTATAAAAGATTAGTTCATCAGCTGCATCTTGGGAACTAAAAGATTGACAATGATGGTGTATAACATTAAATGATGATTTTAGGAAATATAGAAGACGATAGAATGTTATATTTTGTTATTCAGTTCAGATAATTTATAATTGTCAATAGAAATAAAAGAAAAATAAAGAAAACAAATGAATTTAGTCAAAGATTGACAAGAGAAGCTAAGTTCAAAGATAGTGAAAAAAAATTATAACGCGGCAATATAGGAACAAATAACGTCCTTAGTCACTAACTCAAAACACTAACATTTGGATGGAAATTGATGGAAACAAAAGAGTAAAAGAATGTAGATTAAAGTTTACTATCGGAGCATTCGAAAACCTAATTTTGAAAAATCTACAATTATACACAAAGTTTTTATTGCTGATTCTTATAGCATCTGCAAATGAAAGTGAATTCCCATGAATGTGACCGAACTCCTTTTTTGAAAAAAAAAGAAGACCGCCTGAGAAAAAAAAAGTTGATTCTCAACATCATTAACTTCACCCCTAAAGGCAACTGAATGTAAGCAATGAGTTTTGGATTTACTGAATGGTAAATCTTTGCATACCACAAAAACCTCACAAATGTGTTAGAGGTCATATGATTTGTTATATCTCAAAAAATTCATCAAGAGAGTGTTTTCCTCTGAAAAAGTGAGGTTTAGTAGCTGAAGAGGCAGGGAGAGGCCACGGAAAACAGGCATGCCAATTTTAATGGAAGAATGAAAGTAATCAGGGAGATATCTTCCCCTCTGTGTCAGTGAATAGCGAAAATTAAGTGCAATTGGGTACTGGAGCAAAAGGAATGTCTCTGGCCCACCAAAAACACCACATATTCCAATAGTAGGCTTTTGCAAGTTTTAAACGGTGATATATATATATATATTATGGTTATTATTATTATTATTATATATATATATATATATATATATATATATATATTACATATTGTTATATAGCATATATATATATATATATATATTGGCATATACAGCTGCTGGTTATATGTTGCTGCTGGTTATATATGTTATTACATATATATATATGCTGGTATTTTAATATGTTATATATATTATAAGTATATATATGTGAGCATGTTATAGCAGTTATAGCATATAAATTTTATGTATATATATAGGGTAATATGGCCCTGCCCGCGTTATATATATACATATTGCATATTATTGAAAAGTAAAGTTAATTTGTAGTCAAGGTTATTTATATTATTATATATGTATGTTAAGCTACACACGTTATTATTATGATATTATTCGTAACATCTATCTTATATAATGGATACTAGCATTCACATCCGTATATATACATCTATTATATATACTGTTCCTTCATTTATATATATATATTATATACATGGCGTATTATATATATTGAAGTATTAGTTATTATGTTACATATTAGCTACATACAGCAGCAGCTAGCTGTTATTGAAAGGCTGTTACATATTATTGGTTGTTGGCTAACAGCAACAGGCTAGCTGATATATATTGCTATTATATATTATTATATATTGTTGGTTATTATTGTTATTACTATATATACATATATTACATATATTACATATATATAGATATATATAATGATATATTATATATATTACTGGCTATTATATATGGGTTGAAGATATATATTATTATTATTAAGTTATATACAAAGTTATATATATACATATATATGATATATATATATTGTTATGCTATATATATACATATATATATATATATATTATAATGTGTGTATATATATATTCTTATTCTTTTATCTGTCTCCATTTAAGCTCGTCAATTTTTAAGTTAAAAAGCCCCTCTTGGTACAGATGAGTGTTTTTTTTTTATACAAAAGCAAAGTAAAATAAATTATAAATATAAAAACAAATAACATTAGGTTATATTATTTATACGTTAGTTAAAGGTTTTTGTTGGGTTTATTTAGTTTACATAGATTTAAAACTTTTAAAATATTTTTTAAAGGTTTAAGGTTTTTTAATAATTTAGTTTCAATTTGACTTTACCTTCAGTTTTATAAATGTGTTCGAATTCATGCAATCGATATTTATACAGAGATGGAGGCAGGTAACTAGGGGACCGACCGGGGCGGAATTTTTGCCGGGGCCGGAAGTCAGCCGGGGCTGCTCTAATTTAGCCGGGGTCGCCGGGGCCGGGGCCGGGGCCGGGCCAAATCCGGGGCCGGGGCCGGGGGCCGGGGTTAGCTAAAATTAGAAATGTAAGTCAAAAACACTGAAAGTCTTAGAACTTAGTATGAATTATATTTAAATATAATTTCCAATTAATTGAATAGAATGAATATAAGATACATTTACCATCCACCAAATAAATATTTTCGAAAGAAATTTTTAGGAACAAATAATTGATTTTCTAGAAGAATAAGTTGTATTATTATATATATAGCAAAGAAGAATAGTGATAAAGAGCAGGTTAGCGTTATATATATATATATATATGGCAGAGCATATATATATATATATATATATATATTATATATATATATATATATATATATTTTTAAAAATTCCTTTGTCGTAGTGATATATTTACTTTAGAGAGGAAGCCCTTGGTTCTTTTTTAGTATTTTGCTTTACTGTCACTTCATTTTATTACTAATGTACAGTACACAAATTAAAACATTGTTAAAGACACTTTTTTTTAATGAAATAAATTTTAAAAGGAAACCTATTTCTGTCTCGACACGCGAACCCTTCAGGCTAAGGGACTGGATTTCTTCTTGATCTTCATCAGTTCAAGTGTGTTTCAGTTGGTCTGCTATTTTCTTCATGGTGTTGTTGAAATATTTTGATGTTTTCAAATATTCATTTTGTATAAAATCTATCTTAACTTCACCGGGATGCTTATTGTAGTTGTTACTATTATAAATGCAAAAGGATTCCATGATTTTGCAATGGTTCGTGTGATTGATATTTCTGATCATCTTTATATTGTTGAAACTGATAGAGTGGCCTGTGCTACGCCTATGACTTGTTAAGCTGAATTTATGCTGTCCTTGTGCAGGTCATCTTGTATGTTGATTTTTCTTCTTTGCAAATCTATGGCTTCACCTATAGATATGTTTTATTGCAAGTATTATGTGGATTGGATATATACAGCTTTGGGGAGATTTTCTTTTCGTTTTGGGGGTTTGAGAATGTTTTTTAAGGTGATGTTATTTGATGGAATGAGGGTAATATTTTTTGGTAATATTTGTTTTAACGAATATAATGGTAATTGAGGAATTGGTAAAAAGGAGGTGTTGCTATTTTTCGGGGAAAGGTGCTTACCTCTTTTCTGCTTTGTTAAATGCTTTTGTGATGAAAAACCCAGGTATAAAGTGATTTGAAAGTATTAGTTTCTTGGTAATATCAAAGCAGAAGAGGGGGAGAGCATATACGAAAGGCACGAAGAAATAGAGATGATACGGAACAGCTAATTTTGTGTTTAAAATGATTAGATAGCCAATGTATATAGTTTGCTGCGAATGTTGGTCTATATATCGTAAATTGCAAGTAATTGTTATTCCATGTGATTAAGATATTAAGGGCCACTCTATCAATATCAACAATATAAAGATGATCAGAAATATCAATCACACGAACCATTGCAAAATCATGGAATCCTTTGCATTTATATTACATTTACAATAAGCACCCCGGTGAAGTTAAGATAGATTTTTTATACAAATGAATATCTGAAACATCAAAAATATTTCAACAACACCATGAAGAAAATAGTACACCAACTGAAACACACTTGAACTGATGAAGATCAAGAAAGAAATCCAGTCCCTTAGCCTGAAGAGGGCTCGCGTGTCGGGACGAAAAATTAGCTTTCCTTAAAATTTATTCATTAAAAGTGTCTATAACAATGTTTTTAATTTGTGTACATTTAGTAATAAAATGAAGTGACAGTAAAGCATAATACTAAAAAGAATCCAAGGGCTTCCTCTCTAAAGTATATATATATATATATATATATATATGTATATATATATATATATATATATATATATATATATATATACATATATATATATATATATTATATATATATATATATATATATATATATATATATATATATATATATATATATCTATATGATTGGAATGGAAAAAAATCAAATGATTTCTCAACTGATATTTTCACGAATATTTGCTCCAAAAAATCATGATTTTTTGCTTATTTTGATTTTTGCTTTTATATATATAGTATAAGAGAGTATATATATATATATATATGCAAGTTATATATATATATATATATATATATATGTTGTTATATATTATATATTTTTTATGCATATATGCATATATATATATATATATATACAGCAGCACCGTATATAGCAGTTATATATATATATATATATATATATATATATATATATATATATATATATATATATATATATATATATAGATGTTATAAATTAAAATATATTTTATTATATATATATTATTTTTTTAATAATTTTTTTATTTTTTTGTATATTTGAGTTTTATCATCTATTAGAATAAAAAATTATAATGATAATATCATAGCAAGGCTATTCTGTTACAAATTTCTACAAAATAAAAATGTCAACAAAAGATCATGTTTCAAACATGTTTCTTTTATTTCTGATGCAATATTCATCAATATTACAAATAACACTCTTTAATGTTGTTCTTTCATTTTGTCATAGTCTATAGGGCCTATTTTAAGATTTTAAACTCAGATATAGGGCCTAGGGTTAAAAATAATAATATATCAAACTTAAAAAAAAAGTTTGTTTACAAATTATATTTCGCGTGACGTCACGAATCAAAAAAATCAACATAATCTAAAAATTATTTTTTTCTCAAAAATAAAAAAACCCCAACCCATATATATATATATATATATATATATATATATATATATATATATATATATATATATATATATATATATATACTTAGTATATATATATATATTATGCTATATATGTATATATATATATATATATATATATATATATATATATATATATATATATATATATATATTTATATATATATATATATATATATATATATATATATATATATATTAATTCATTAAATAAATAATTTTTGAAAAGAGATTTCTGAAAATATTTGATTTTCTTGAAGATATTCTCTCTCTCTCTCTCTCTCTCTCTCTCTCTCTCTCTCTCTCTCTCTCTCTCTCTCTCTCTCTCTCTCTCTCTCTCTCTCTCTCTCTCTCTCTCTCTTCTCTCTCTCTACTTTAAATAAATAAATACATTAATATTTTAACACTTATATTTATTTTTTCCGAATTCGTGTGATATATCAAATTTCGAATATTTTTATGTTAAAAACTCGGAAAATTATAATTTGGCCTCAATTTTAATTTGAAATCATAGTAAATACCAAAAAAAATTGATTATTTGGTATGTTTATATATTTTGCACCAATTTATAACAAAGGAGTATTGGAATTAAAATATATTTTT
>JABUQX010048434.1:10000-17500 GCA_015478945.1 Trachelipus rathkii
TATATATATATAAATATCATATATATATATGTTATTATATATTATTATATATATATATTATTATTATATATATATATATATTATGGTACATATTATTGTTGTTGCTATTATACATATTACATGTATATTATTACTGTTATTGTTACTGTTAATATATATATATATATTATGTTATATGTATTATTATTGTTATTATATATTATTGGCTATATTATTATTATTGGTTATTGATAAAGAATAGCATGAAGAAGATAGTTATTATGATATACATATATATTATATATATAAATATATATTATTATTATTACAGTTATTATTATTATTATTATTGGCAAGAAAGATAGTTATATTAAGGCTGATGTGATATACATATATTATTAGCATATTATATATGTTATATATATTACTACATACATATATACATATACATATTACTGATTATTCCATATACAGAATATAATATTACTGGCTGGGTTATTATTACATATATATATATACATATACATATATTATTATTGGTTACATACATACATTAGATTAAACGTCATTGGCTGATATAGTATTATTATGGAGGCTATTGTTATTATTATGTTGGCTACTGATATGGCTGGCTATTACTGGCTGCCATTGCTGGCAGCTATGAGCTGGTTAGCACATGGCTGCTACATATATACATGCCCATTACATATTACTACAGGTTACTAGCACATGCTGAGCTGGGATACTGTTATATATGAAGATAGAGTATATATTATATACATATATACATATGCAATATTATATTATTGATATATATACATATTATTATTGGGCTATATATACATACGCCATTGGTTATTGGAAGATATATGTATACATATATATATATAAGGTTGAGCATATATATATATATATATATATAGATATATATATTATATATATATATATATATATAAATACAAAGAGAAAGATAAGAAGAAGATATGTATATATTGTTATTATATATATATATATATATATATATATATATATATATATATATATATATATATATATATATATATATATATATATATCTTACTTAGATGGTTTTTTCTTTATAATTATTTTTTTTTATTATTTAAAAATTTATTAGGCCTTTTATTTAACAATCATGCACAAAGAGAATCATCTTTACCTTAGGAAAAATTATCTTTGAACCTTTGGAATGTACACAACATGAGAGGTTAGCATCAAAGATTTATTAAAATTTAATTTCAAGAAAATTATATTTAGCGCAATTAAAGATAACTGAATCTTTATCATTTTGCCTCCTAAAATTCTTGAAGAGTTAAAAGAAATGTTTTTGAATTGCTTATTTCGAAATATAACTTCTAAGATATCTTTCCTTTCTTCCTAAAATTGTATCCCTCTTCTCGAGATCTAATTTATTTGAAGAGTCAAGTCCTTAGCATATAAAGAGATTGAAATAAGTCTTCTTTGTACTTTTGTTTAGTTTTTTTTTTTTTTACTTTTAATATTTTCCAATATTTATCGAGTATAAGACAGCATATATATATATATATATATATATATATATATATATATATACGTATGTAAAAATATATGTTATATATATATATATATATATTATAAGAAGATATAATATATGTTGGAAGAGTGGTGAGGTAGGTATATTGGGTTATAGCATATATATATATGTTATATATATATATAGATATTTTTATTATATATATATATATATATATATATATATATATATATTATATATATATCCTCAGTGACGTATGGCTTGTGTTTGGCTGGTCATTTATCTAGC
The DNA here is from genome assembly GCA_015478945.1 of Trachelipus rathkii. NCBI lineage: Eukaryota > Metazoa > Arthropoda > Malacostraca > Isopoda > Trachelipodidae > Trachelipus > Trachelipus rathkii. Next base: position 11,799 of record JABUQX010048434.1, read on the forward strand.
ATATATATATATATATATATATATATATACATAGTTACATATATATTATATATATACATATGCTGGTATTATTATGGAAAAGATAAATATATAAGTTATATATATATATATATATAAGGCGTTATATTATATATATATTATTAGTTATATATATTTATATATATATATATATATATATATATATATTTAAAATTGACTCCTCGCTCATAAGATAGTTTCCAGGTATGACTATTTTAAAGTCTATTGTTCACTTTTAATTATTTTTGGTTCATGGAAATTTTAATTAATCTGAAAATTCATTCCAAATTTATTGAAAATTATTGCATATTATTATTAAAAGCATATATTTGTTGATTTATTACAATCCTAAGATTTCTTTCAATGTGCCAAATATGAAAAAAATTTCACACTCATTGACAACACGTAAGGACGCTAAGAAGGTAAAATAGCTCCAAGCTTAGTTCGAGAGTTGATGTAACATACGTAATGTGCTTTATTTTTCTAAACTAAATTTAAAATTATTAAGTAAAATATATTTAAAGATTTTTATTGTTTGTAATTAATTTCGTATATTAAGCGGAAAAATGTGCTTTTGGAATAGGAAAAAGCTAATTTTTAATTATTTGTTGTTAAAAAAAAAGAGTAAATGAGCGGGAAAGGATGCTTTAAGAATTTCGTCATTTACTTATGATATGAGCCAGCTTATACTGCTCTCTCTCTCTCTCTCTCTCTCTCTCTCTCTCTCTCTCTCTTCTCTCTCTTCTTCTTCTTTCTCTTCTCTCCTCTCTCTCTCTCTCTCTCTCTCTCTCTCTCTCTCTCTCTCTCTCTCTCTCTCTCTCTCTCTCTCAGCATAATCGCAACTGACCAACGAATGGTAAACAATACATCGTATTCGATACTATTTATGAGAATAACAACTAAATGAAAAAGATATGAATACAAAAGATAAGTACTCAGCCATGGTTTCTTGTCCCTGCATCCTCATGGGGGTTGCTAATCTATAAAGTTATTTATGGCTAAGGTCTCGTTAAAAATAATTGCAAAAAGTGCCATCATATACTAGGTTATTACTATATGTTATATATTATTACATATATTATTAGCATATTATTGATATATTATTGAGCGTATATATATATATACATATAGATATTATTATTGGCTGAAAGTAAGAGAAATTTGTGAACCATGAATTATATTAAAATATCAGTGCATTGAGATACTACAAATTATATATATTATTATATATATATGTATATTATTATATATATATAGTATATATATATATTGCATAAAATAAAAGGTTAAATATATATATATATATATATATATATATATATACACATTCTATACCTCTCTTGTTTTGGGCATAGGAGTCATCCCTAGAAATGAAGCTTTATTTTGTATCAGTCCGCAATAGAATTCATAATAAAATAGTCTTATAATCTTTACCATGAGCGAGTCAGAGAAGGAGCTCGGATCGGCTTCGGAGTTGAAATGAACATGACAGGATCGGAGAAAAGAGTTTTGCTGTTCGGGTTCCACAATCTTCATTGTTGCTTTTATTAAGCTCCGCTTTGAAGAAATCTTATTCGGTATCGACCTATTACGGGAGATTCAAATATTAACGTCATATATTAGAGGATAAAAGATTAAGGAGGAATATGCTAAAGCAATAAGGATGAATCTTTATTAAGAGCCTTTTTTTTCTTTATTTTGTTTCTTTTTATTAGCTTATGTTTATGTTATTATATACATACATACATACATACTTCTGCCCCTGGCCCACCTCAATTGGAAGGCCACACTGCTTCCAGGAAGCCGGGCACTGCTCTTGGGCGGTTCCACAGGTCGAAAGGGAAGATATAGAGATCGGCACGGGGGGCGTCAAGAGCGGGCGCACCCCAGAAGGAGGTGCTTCATTGTGTCCTGGGAAAATGTGACATCTGGTGTAAGTGGGGGAGGTAACATTGTCAGTTTTATCTATATTATATTGTAAGTAGTTTTTGGTGGTCGACCTGATCCTGCTTCCGGGCGAGGTCAATTTTGGGCCTCTTTCTAGACAGTGTTTCTTCTATAGGGGAAATTTTTTGGGAGGGGGAGTTTAGTAAATTGTTATTGGGGCGGTTTTGTAGGTACGTGTTGGTTAGTTGTGTATGGATATGTGTAAGCCATGACCTATTGAGAGGGAAGGGTTGATAATGTTGTAGATGTTTTATAGCTTTAGCTGGTTGAGGAGGTGGGGGATTTTAATCTGTGTCGGTAGGGGTTGAGAATATTTGGTGGCGTGGGTGGATTGGATTTAGGGTTTTCTGGTAGAATTGAGTCCACTATCCAGGTATGTGGGATGGAAGGATGTAGTTCTCGTCATGTAGACTGTTGGATGGGGGTTGGGCTTTTTAGTGAAATCCACGTGATAATTCTATAATGGCCGTCGTTTTTGTGTGATTGTAATTTTTTGAGCTGATTTCTGACAGGCGGGAACCATGCGGGGGAAGCATATTTTATATTTGTTCTGAGGAGTTGCTTTATAAGTGGTGGTAAGGGTGTGTTTTCCTGTCACTAAAGTTGTGGTGGGAAAGGGTTCGGAGGGTGTTTTGGTTTCCGTTGGGGCTAATTGTGTTTGATTTGGTTTATTTGGTCTAGGTGTGGGAGAACGTCATGTGTGTGTCGTAGGTAAGACCCTCATATTTTTTGGGTTTTGTTTAAGGGGAGGGGGTTGTTGTTTAGGAAAACTACTGGGTGGAGTGAAGATAGGTGGCGGTCTGTGGGTAGGAGGGTGATGGAAGACTTGAGGGGGAGGAGGATATTCTATTGGAGAGTAGCCAAGTTTCTAATTGTTGTAGGTATTCTTTGGTGTGAATGAGTGGCTATATTTACGTCTGCATGTTGGGAAATGAGGCTGATATCATCTGATATGAGATAAGGTTTTGGTGGAATTGGTGGGTAGGGATGGCAGGTCTGCTGTGAAAGGTTGAAGAGGAAAGGAGAGAGAGGGCGCCCTGTGGGACGCCGTTTTGTAATTTAATGGAGTGGGAGAAGATGTTTTTGTGGAGAGCTTTAGCAATTGGGTTAGTGAGAAAATTAGAAAGCCATTTTTTGTCGTGATTTTCTAGGGGGATTGAAGGATTTTTTTTGAATAAGAATGAATGTGGGGGGACAGTGTCAAATGCTTTGTTGATGTTTATATGCTGTGAGAAATGCGATATATGGGCTGGGGTTGGTTGGAAGCCTTGATTATTGCGTGGGTGAGGAGCTAAGGGTTTGTTAGTTGTGTAAGTGGTTTGCTTTTAACAAGCCACGTTGTAAATCTGGGGAGGTTTGATGAGAAGGGGAGATTTTGTTTCTATTAGTTTGTTCAAGTAAGTTTACTTAAAATGGGGAGAGGAAGAGAAATTGGACGGTAGAGGAGGGGGAAGTTTGGGCGTCTTTTTTTTTCGGTTTGAGGTTTTGGTAGTATGAATGTTTGTTTCCTCAGATTGAGGGTAATATAGTTAAGGCTTGCCAGGATTTTTAGGCAAATTTCATGATATGAAAGTGTTTTTTTCACCGGATGTGTTTTTAAGATGTAGGTTAGAGATTGAGCCTGGTCCTGTGGCTGGAGAATTTTGAGAGTTTTGATGGTTTCCTGATATCCTTTTCAGTTTGTAAAAGGGTGGTGGGCCGAGGCTCTATGGGGGGCTGTGGTCTAGGGGCAGTTTTCTGAGTAGTTTTTTTTTATTTTCCTGTTATTGGGGTGGGTTGGTTTTCGAGAAATACAAAAGGAAGTGTTTTGATCTATTTGGTCTATCTGTTGTTTTTGGGAGGAAGAGGGAGTTATCAGGGTAATGAAGGGAGGTGATTATGGTTATAGCGACGTGGGAGGGGATAGTCAATGAGGGTGGGATAGACGATGTGATTTAGAGTGAGCTATTATACTTGCTAAAGAGTTTCCGAGAGTTAATTTAGTTTTTTGATGACTTGCCAGGTTTCCTTATTATTAATACGTGAGATGTTTGAACATTCTTATTCTGAAAACTTTTGGTGGTGTTGGTGGTTATGAGGTTGATGATTTGGGGATTGAGGTTTGTTATTTGGTTAATGATGGACGTGGGATAGAGTTGATAGGTTAGTCAGGGGTTCTTAGATTTGGGTTACGAAGTGAATTTCTCTTTGTTTAATAGTTGGCAGATTCAGGGAAGAGTTTTGGGGTTATAGGATTTTCTGTGGCCTTATATATTAATTATATATATATATATATATATATATATATATATATCTATATATATATATACTATTATATATATATATATATATATATATATATATATATATATATATATATATATATATATATATATTTTTTATATGGGTATATATATATAGTATATATATATTATTATATATTATATATAATCTTATATATTATATATATATATTACTATATATATAATATATATATATATATATATATAGTAATATATATATATAGATATCTAATATATATATTATATTATATATATATATATATATTATCAATAATTATATATCTATATATATATACTTATGGGGTTGTTTCCCTATATTTATTTATATACTATATAGTATATATATATATATATATATGTTTGTGTATGTGTTTGAGTACATTTATACTCTCTAAATGAAAATTATTAATTATCATTATCATAATGGTAGTAGTGCTAGTAGGGTAATAGAAGTAATAATAGTAGTAGTAGTTTTGCAGTATTCATCACAGTCATCCTTAGCGAATATCATTATTATTATATTTAAATATATCATCTTTTAAAGTATGACTTAAATAATTTGAATACTCCATCTTCTTTTCAAGATAGAACATCTATATTTTATTTTATTTTCCGAAGTAGGGATAAGTCCTCAGCCCATAGGGCTGAAAGCCTAGTTGCCCGCTTACACCTGCATTTCCGGGAGTGATCCCCTAAATGGGACTTCACATTCATTCGAGGAGGTGATGATCCCAAATGGGACTTCTCGTGGGGAAAAGATGAATTCCTTTAGGAACTTTATTAAAGTTTAATTTTAGTATCCTTGGTAGGATGAGTGAAATAGAAGTAATTAGGGTAACACAATTGTGTTATTAAGTAAGGTTAGCCCTAGTATTGTTGGGTGGGATAGCTTGTTATGGTGTACAAGACATTTTCGAAGGGAATGACGAGAGTTATGTGCTAAGTTGGTATGAAAACGATAATTTTCAAAAGTTAAATTTGTTATTTATTATAAATGGAAAATGAATTTATAAAAAAATTATAAGTAAAGATGTGAAAAAGATGTGCATTTTAAGGAATGACTTGTATATATGATCTTAGGGTAACACAGTTGGGTTATTAAATTCGGTTAACCCTAGTACTGTTAGGTAGGATAGTTTATTAGTGTGTACAAGACATCTTTTAAGGAAATGATCAGAGCTGTTTGCTACGTTAGCATGAATACGGGCCTGGAATAAGCTAAATTTGTTATTTAACGTAAAGGAAAAATGTATCTGTGAAAAAATTTCGTGCCTTTGATAAGTTGGATACTTTGTTAATGTTTGCATTCATTCGTAGTTCAGAAGGTTTAGATCTGTTAAGCTATAATATCTTCGTTAGGAAATGTTAAGTTTTCTCAGATATTACTATGTTAGCTGTTAATGATATATTTGAAACGAAGGGTTAGGTTACATTTTACTGGGTAATGTTATATTT
>JABUQX010048434.1:22500-25000 GCA_015478945.1 Trachelipus rathkii
ACTTTCTCCGAAACACCTCTGTCAATTTCTCCGTATTCTAATGTATCTTTGATAAATTTAAAATCTGAGTTTGGAGCTGTGATAGCATTGGAAGCAGTAAACCACATTTTAACATATAATATAATAATAAATAAATTGATGTCCTCAATGAGTTGTATTCTGCTTCTGTTAATGGAAACTGCTCTCGAAACAAAAATATTTTAAGTGCATAAATGGCTTTTGCCATCCATCGGGCGTGACTGAATGCTCCAGGAGCTCTAAATTTTACATTCTCCAGAGAGACTTTTCTCATGAAAATCAAACATAGGTTGAGTAGTTCTAGATAATCATCTCTTGGGTGATGTTCTTGTAGCTCACTTTGCAGAAAGCTCCCTACTTCGTCTTGATATTTTAATAGGGTATGTTGAATTATCTGGTCCACAATTCCTACTTTGTACTGAGTCTGGTCTATATTAGACCAAGAGACCTGGAATCTCTTGAATATTTCTGGTTGAGGACCAGTGGTTAACCCCATTTTGCAATCGAAAAGTGCTTTTAGGATCACCTCCAAAATATGATGGCGACAGGCCAAATATAACAGGTCTTTTCCTAATGCTTTCTCCAGCAGAGTACAGGCTCCCTTACCATGACCCGTGTTTGACGGTGTAGTGTCGAAACACATTGCTATTACATTTTCCGCTAGCCCCCAGTCTTTTAAACTTTCAGCTACAGCTTTTGACTGGGAATATCCTGTACTATTCTCTAAAGCTGGTACCCCTAAAAGCTGCTCCTCTTCTCCATTGCTCACAAGAATGGCCAACCTCTCTACATTTTCTTTCTTGAGGATGTTTGGTAACATCTTACCATCCCAGTGTACAACTGTTCCCTCCAATTTCTTATTTTGAAATTTTATTTTTTATTTTATCTGCTCTTTGTTGCCTGAATGAATTTCTACGTCTTCTAATAGTGCTGCGGCTCAGAATTATTTCTTCAGTGTTAACATCTAACGCCTCAGCTGTTGCAAATAATATTCGCATGGCGTTCCTGTCCGAAATGTTGCATCTGTCCAGTAACATGGATAGTTTTTCAGTGACAACTTGAGTTCCACTGCGTTGTCTTTTTCTTTTGGTGACAGAAGCACATGCCTCAACATCAGCCTGGTTTCCTGATTCCGGAAGATCTTCACTGTCCAAAACAGGAGAGTATAATGTGTCCATCGGTTCTTCTTCTGATAGTTCTGAATCAGAGCTCGAATAAAGCTCTATTTGTTCTTCATCTGTGGAAGAGAAGAGAGAAAAAAATAGTATTAAATGAGATAATCTTTTTTCGTTCATTCTGTGAAAGAGAGTTGAACTTCGTCACAGACAAAAGATGAGTATTTGAGTAATAATAATAATGAAAAATTATTTAAAAATTAAAAAAAAAATAATTACGTTTTCTTGGGTTTGCTGTAGTAGATTGTTCTTTTCTCTTAGCTTCCTCCAATCTGGCTTTCCTGTCAGCTTTCCTTTCTTCAAGCCTTGCCAACTTTAAATCAACACCAGCCATGCAGCCTGGACGTCCTTTCTGTCGTTGTAATTCGAGAAATTGAATATCTTCTGTTTTAGTCATTTGTGATACAGCATCTGCAGCAGCAATGTCAAATAGATCTTCTAGCTTAGATTTAAATGCAAGTTCACGTTCTTCTTGAATTTTGGATTTCCGTGAAGAGCTCTTTTGTATATTTGACCATTCTTTATACAATTTTTCCACTTTATTGATGGCATGTTTAGCCATTTGAGTTGGTATTTTAGCTTTCACCCAGAATAATGTGACCTCTCTTAAGGTTAGGTTTGCAGCTTCTCTGAAGTTCAAACCAACTTGACGCATATTGTAAAATATTAACTTCAAAACTTGGCCATTTGATGGAAGTTTACTTCCTGTTATTTGATGAGAAGGATATCCAACTAAATAAATTTTGGTTTGGTCACGAACACGAACACCGGTTGAAGTGGACGGGGACGCCATACCTATAAAAAAATAAAATAAATATTCATAATAATACAAATTAAAAATCTGTTGGAAATTAATAAACTGGGTAACAATCTGAAAATACAATGCAAATTATTTTCATACACTTTCGGATTGAAATCTTGGTAATAATAAAAAAGAAAAACAACAAAAAACAGATGCCTTATTTAGCCTACATGACCTGAAATAGACCTGACATTTCAGGTATATCTGCTGAACTATAATACCTAGAGCAAAAAGTAGGTGCTCACTTTAAAGCTAATATTATCAGCTTTAAAATGAGCCCTTATTTTCCTTCCTCCCTATTACGGTTGTCCAGCAAACGCTAAAAATGTGCAAATTTTGGTCAAAAAATGCAATTTTCCCAAACTTTAGGCCAAATGCGGGACGGGTTAACCACCTTCGATCGAGCTGAAACTTTTAGGGGATCCTTTTTTTACTAATGTGCACACTTTTGGCCAATGGCTAGAATCCGCAGCCAAACTATGGTCTTCCATGGGTTAAGTATATA
>JABUQX010048434.1:30000-35000 GCA_015478945.1 Trachelipus rathkii
GGCTAAGGTAAACAAAGAGTTCTTTCGAGAGATGAAAGGGCTTCTCAAGTCTCTGACCAAAGTCGCAGGACAGCTGAGTGAGGCTGCTGCCAAACCGACTCGAGCAGAAGAACAACCATCATTTCAAAATAGAAGAAATGCTCCTAGGGAACGTAAACAAGGCAACACTGTAAATGCTGAGTTACTCGGCGAGTTATGTAAACCACACTCCAGATTTCTCCATAGAAGTTACACATGTCATTCGGAATTTTGTCCTATGTATTCTTTGGTATTCCCGCCAAATGGAGAAAGTCAGCAAGCCCATGAGTCACATCCCCAAAGAAGGCAGGGAAACGCATCAGATCCCCCCTCGAACAGGAGTTAGGGGGGGAGGTGAATATTTTAGATGAAAATTATCGTATTTTTAATTATGGGGATTTTGCTGAAGTAAATAATTTGCATGCGTCTACTAGTAGGTTTAATAATAATAATAATAATAATAATAATAATAATAATAATAATAATAATAATAATAATAATAATAATAATAATAATAATAATAATAATAATAATAATAATAATAATAATAATAATAATAATAATAATATGAATAATAATAGGTATGTTTGGTATTCTAATGGGTATAATAATAATAATAGGGAGGTAGCTTTGAGTAATTTTAAGAGTATCGAGCAAAGCGCTCTATGGCATGTACAAGGAGGTCATCCTCCTTACAACGAGGCTCTGAGTATCCCGAATATTGATGAGAGTATCGATGTAACCCATACGATACCCACGTTGGCCTCTACCGACGCACAAGATATGTTAACGACGGATGCTCCCACAGGAGAAAGTCCGGTCATAAATAATATGTCTGTATTAAATAATGTAAGAGATTATAAACTTTATACTATTATGGATAAAATATCAAAAAGAGTCTTCATTTTAGATTGTGGTAGTGAGATCAATTTACTCCCTATGGAAGGAGAAAATAATATATCGATTATTGGTCAAATTAAAGCAGCCAATGATACCGTAATTGACGTATACTCACGCGAAATTGTTACAATTGATTTTGGTTTAAAGAGAACTTATGATGTAGAATTTTTAACAACTAAATTGCCAATTTGCATATTAGGAATGCCGTTTTTAAAAAAATTTTCGTTTAATATTAATTTTGAGACAGACAGGTTAACAGATACTCAGAGCAAGGAATGTATAAATTTGTGTAATAAAACAATTTGTAGAGATAAGGCTTTTATTCATACTCTCTCTCAATTTTCTTCTTCTGTAGCTCATAATGAACTTTTTAGTGATATACCTATAGTTAATAATCTGGTAGTTGAATTTAAACATTTATTTATAAATGCATATTTACCGGAAAATTTTAAGGTTCGGGAAGAGCAGCTTAAAGCTTGGGATGATTTGTTCAGAGAATTTGGGGGAGGGGAGAACGCCGAGTCGAAACTTAAGAATAGAAATGGGGGGGGGGATACTTGTGCTTTACGTGGGGGAGAGGAGACGAGCATTCCAACTGCTATCTTGAAGAATTAGCTTCACTTTTTCCTTATAAAACTAATATAAGCGGAGTTCCAATAAAACTTAAACCTCGTCGTATTCCTCATAAATTATTCGAACAAACAAAGAGGGAGCTATTAAATTTAGTAAAAGCGAAAGTTTTAAAGAGAGCACCATCTCAATGGAGTTTTCCCATCAGCGTGTTAGAAAAAAATGGGGGAGGGGTACGAATCGTGTGTGATTTTAGAAAACTTAATTCCGTGGCGAAAAATGATGTATTTGCTATGCCGAATATAAATGATATATTTAGTGGGCTTCATGGGACAAAGGTATTAAGTAAACTTGACGTCACGAACGCGTACTATCTCCTGCCTTTGGCAGAAGCCGATCAACATTATTTTACTATTAGTACAATGATCGGCAATTTTTCTTTTAGACAATTACCGATGGGATTTAAAAATTCGAGTTCATGTTTCATGAGATTTTTAACTATATTACTTCAAGGCATTCCCGGTGTACACGTGTATTTAGACATTTTGATAGGGACCAAAGATTTATCAGACCACGTGGTGGTACTTAAACAAGTATTTGAGAGATTAAATTATTTTAAAATTTGTTTAAATAAAAAAAATGCGAATTTGGGGTAAAAAGGTTAAGTTATTTGGGTTTTGACTTGACGGAAGAAGGGCTTGCGCCATTATCTGAAAAAGTTAAGGAAATAATTAATATTCCTCGCCCTTTAACCATAAAAGAAGTGCGTTCGTTTGTTGGCAGAATTTCATTTTACCGCCAAAATATACCGTGTTTTACAAATCTAACGTTGCCTTTGTATAATTATTTAAAGGGAAAAAATAGCTCTAATAAAAAAATCACTTGGTCTCCCGAGGCTGAGAAGTCTTTTGTAGATATAAAACAAGCGATTCGTCACGCCTCACGGCTCAGGTTTCCAGCAGTCGATGCGCCTCTCAAAGTGTACATTTATGCAAATCATAAAGCTTTTAATACGGTAATTATGTCTGACGATGAGAATGGGACTCCTTTTGCTTTTTATAGTGGGTCTTTTAATACAACAGAAAAACGATATTTGCCAGTAAATAAGCTTTTATTGGGGTTAACGAAATTATTCAAGAAATATGGGTCAATTTTAGCGGGAAAGCATGTGCGTATCTGTACTTGCTCTCGTGCGTTTGTATATAAAATAAAGCATGCTAATGATATACAAAATTATAATGCTAGGGAATTGAGGGAACTCGCTATTTTGAGTACTTTTAATATCACGATGGAGTTAATTACCGAAAATCAAAATGCGTTATTAAAATATTTACTTGCGAATAATATTGCCCAAGATGAGGTAGGAGAAGATGCAGGTCCAAATAGTGTAGTCTCTGACTCCGCCCACCGATTCACAACGGCCAATGAGCAATCAGCTGGGAGTACTATAGAGGCTGACGTAGGCGCTATTAACTTGGTAATGAATGAAAGCGCACCGATGGATCTGTCTGTTCGAAGTGAAAACAGCAGTCATGCTGAGGCCGCCATATTGGAAATTGCAAAAATAAATTTAGTAACAACGTTTGATAAAAATGCAAAAATATTATTCTCGCATTTCAAACGAGATTTGGACTTTGAAGAAATTAGACAGCACCAACAGTCAGATAAATACCTTAGTGATCTGATGGCGAAGAAAGAGAAAACAACCTTGAAGTTAATAAGGCAGAAATTCTTTTATAACAAAAAGGAGATAGAATTAGTGGTCGATGTCTCTTTAAACTATTCGCGCGTTTTTGTGCCGGAAAAGAGTGTGCAGAACGTAATCAGCGACTACCACAATAAAGGACATTTGGGTGTGAATAAAACCCTCCTTAGCATAAAAAATGAATTTGTGTTCCAGCATATGCATAAGAAGATAAAACAGTTTATCCGCACGTGCTCAGCATGTCAAAAAAAAAAAAAGAGTACCAGGTATAAGTCCTGATTACGGTGTTTTTAAAGAAGTAACGAAGAAGTTCCAAGCCGTTCATGTTGACATACTTAAGTTACCTAATGCAAGAGGATACAAATACCTACTTACCTTAATTGACCGCTACAGTAAGTACTTGTTCGCTGTGCCTCTTAAAGAAATAAATTCGGGAGAAATATTGAATGCATTCATTCACGAGCTCTTCCCGTTCTGTGGAATTCCTCAGGTAATTATTTCGGATTTAGGTGCGAATTTCACTAGTCGCATGTTCGAGGAAGTCTGCAGGGCCGTGGGAATGGAGCACCGGACTACGTGTAGCTCAAATCCTAGATGTAATGGCCTCCTGGAGGTAAATCATAGGAATTTGCTGGCTTGTCTGAGATGTATGTTGCAAGAGCATGATTTAAGCCCCTCCGACTGGCCGAGCCTCTTACCTATGGTGTTGTTCACTCTGAGACTCGCGCCGATAACAAAGAACGGTCTCAGCCCCGCAAACTTGATGTTTGGCCAAAATATAGCAATACCTAGTGGATTGGTTGATCCTGCTTCGGAAACGGCCCCAATAGAATATAATGCATATGTTAAAAAGCTAGCCGCCCTTTTGGCGCAGCCGCTGGCTCCACACACCAATTATAAAAATCGACACGTCTTTGTGCCTAAAGGGTTACATGAGGCAAAATTTGTCGTAGTACGGCAGACACAGTTTAATACCGGCAAATTAGCGCCTCGCTATGTCGGCCCTTTTAAAGTTATAAAAGTTAATAAACAGAACGTACTTATCGAAAAAAATGGGAAACCTCATTTAGAAAATTTAAGGAACGTTCGCATATATTATAACTTAGTAGATTTAGAAAGAGAAAATAACACTTAAAAAAATAAAAAAATAAATAAAATAAAATACTAATCCGTTTTCTTTCAGATGGTAAAAACGCCTAAAGTAAAGGTGTTACATAAAAATGATTAAAAAGAATTGCCTCCAGTAGGAGAGCTATTATTTTAGGTGAAAATTATTGTTTTACCCTCTAACTTTAGTAGCCACTGTCTCCTCTATCCTAAACTTTTTTAAAAAATTGTCAAAAGGGGGTGTTACAGGCAACTTTTAAGATCACCATTATGTACCGAAATCGTTACATAGTATAAAATTTATAAAGGTTATATGTCAGGGCAACCTTGTAGAAATCCTGTTGTAAAAGCCGAAGGAATTGTTTCTTTCTTTATTTTTGTATAGTATCAAGGTCACCGAGGTGCCTCGGTACCGAAATGCCTGGGCCAATGGGATAGGGTCAGTTAGAAAATATAGATCGGAGAGCCAACATCTTGACGCTCTCTCGGTCATAAAATTGATACTGTAATGGTAATTAAATTGAAAGTATTTTAAAAGCAATTAAATTTTGAACAGTGAAATATCTTAATGTGTGTTCATGTAAAATAGTCATTAGACATAATTAATAAAGAAATAAATAAAGGAACGTTTCACTATTCCAAAACTATTTTATTATTTGCTATATCAAGGTGATCTCTTAAATAGGGCCAATTAATCATT
>JABUQX010048435.1:0-22500 GCA_015478945.1 Trachelipus rathkii
TCCACCGAACTGCGGAATGAGACAGAAATGAAGCCTTTAACAAGGCAGCAGGGTGACTAGATTTGGAGAGAAAGGTCAGAACCAGGCAAATAGTTGGAGCAGAGGGAATAGCCAAGATGTATACCCTTCATCATATGAGCACGGTAGTATCATTTGCAAAGGATGTTGAAGAAGTTAAAGATGTTATAAACTTTTGCAAATGGCCAGTAATTAAAATTTGAAGTATCTCTCCAGAATCGGTGTTAGAGCAGATGGAATTGGGGTGTGAAGGCGAATATAAATTGTGCACATGATGAAGAGAGAATGGATTACAGCAGATTCAACTTCAAGGCTACATGGGGACGATCGAGAAGCTCCAGTGGAGATACGGATCGTCTAGTTTTCAGATGGGATCTGACAGGTGTATGTAGAGTTGGAGAGGCCTGACTGTATACTACGCTTCGATCGGATTAGGACGTTGGGAGACGTAAAGGGACATGCGATCAGCACCCCAAGATTTTGAGGCGAAATGACGCAATAGGTCAAGCAAGCGATGGCAATTCGTTTTCAGAAGTTTAATGTTGCGGTGTTTATGTTAGGTGGTTATCTAGAATGAATCCTAGAATTTGACTTGTGAAGTTACAGGAATTTGCAGACCATATATATGGTTAGGTTCGCGGAGGAACTCAAGTTCTTCGACTCCCATTTTTCCTAATTAGTACTGCAGAGGTTTTTGGTGGAGGAGAAATGGAAGCCATGGGAATTACTCCATTGTGAAAATAAATTTGAGTTGGCTTTCAAGAAATAGCAACTTGGCACCGGCAATATTTAGCGCCAGGTCATCAACACAGGAGAAAAATTGACCGTCGCAGGAATAAAGTAACGATGTCATTGAATCCCGAGAGCAAATAAGAATACACTTAGAACACTGCCCTGCGGAACGCCTTCATCCAGATGTAAAGTGACGTGATAGAACAGAGAGGGCATCGAACCTGGATGGATCTGTCTGACAGAGGTATTTAATAAAAGAGAGGGAGCTGTCCTCGACCGAGCAGTGGGTTTAGTTGGTTAGTTCTCAAGTTGTGTCATAAGAAACTTTCAAGGCCAAAAAGACACCAGAACCATCCTGCCAGTTGAGAAGGTGCTTCCCGGATGGCATGAATCCAGTTTTAACAATGGATCACGATCGAACGATTTTTGCAGGCCAGGCTGAAGTTTGAAAGAGTCACGACTTTCCAGAACAGTAGAGGGCGGCTGAAACCATTTTCTCTATTAATTTTCAAGGTTTTCTTGTAAGCGAAATGAGTCTTTAAATTGTCCATCAACTTCGGATCTTTCCCATTTTTGGGAGCAGAAAAGTAGGGATATCAAAAGCTGGTCAAATATATGGAAAAGGATTCAATTCAGATTCTGTTATACAGATCCCAGCAAAAACGCTGATGCAGAGTGGTGAATATGACGGAGCATTATGTATGAGATTATGTCTGGGCAAGGTCTTTGCTGCTCACACTTTGCAGTTTTGATACTCTGCAAGTGTAAAGAAGACTGTTATAGGTATGATCTTCTTCTTTCACTGTTGAAAAGTCGGCGCACTGTTAATTTTCAATTTTAGAAGGCTTCAGGATAGCCGGAGGAGCTCGAGTGGCTAGCAAAACTATAACATAATGCATTGCAACAGCTGCAGGAGCAGAGATCATATGGGTCATATCAGGTCCATAACGAAGGACTGTGGGTGAAGAGTTGCTGGAGCAGCAAGATTTTTTTTTTGTGCAACTTTCCACACTGAAGAAAAGGGAGTTTTGAGTTGACAGTCGAAGTACAAGTTCAAAAGTATTGTTTACGTGTTTGGGAATTAATTCAACTAGATCTTTTCGCAGCTGCTTTAAAATTAATCAGGGGGGCTTCGCCATGACTGCGTAGTAAGTAGTTGAGTTCACCCGAGTTCATCTTGTTGTTTGTACTTGGTTGGTCGTTGGAGGAGCAACCAAAATGCTCATGTTTAGGAAATGGAAGCGATATAAGCATCTGCCAACAAGCAGATTCAGAAATGGATGGAGAACATGGGAATGTTTCCATGGAGGCAGGGTAAGAAGGTGACACCGGAGAAGTGTCACTTTTTTGTAAAGAATTTGGAGTTGTGATTGGGATCCGTTGGGTTTACGGAGGTCTGACGCTAGAGACTTTGTCAGTGAGCCATCAGGTGGTGATTTTTGAAAACTGGATAATTTGGGTTAAGATAAGGAACCTCTGGGTTCCCTTTCGTGCCACTAGGAGATTTAGAACTTTTGGATCGCTTGCGGTGTTTGCATTGAACTGTTTTCCATTCATTTCTCTGAAGCGCATTAATCATTAGAGAGGGAGTGGGTCATCACATCAGGCTCCATTTGGTAACTTTGATCCATTTCCTCCACTATGGCATAGAATCCATTAGGGAGTGCTAAAGTAGGAAATTCGGAAGAAGAGTTATAGGAGGATTTAGAAGTTCTGGAATAATCCTGCAAGCTATCAGAGAGTTGGTTGGTTTGTTGTTCAATAGCTGTGATTGTTTGGGTACAATCTATTGAAGTCACTGCTTGTGTCTCAGACATGGACTTATGATGAGGTCTCTCCTGAGTTGAATTTTTTACATCTGTTGTAAGTGTGTTTTGCTTTAGAAATTCATTTGTTTTGTATTTTTGCGAATAGTCTTTAGCTTTTCTTTTCTTTGTGTTTATGAACATCATTTTCAGGAAATTAACAGTGAGAGACATTAGGGGACATAGATGCAGGCCTTTTACGTGAGTTTCGCGAATTTATGGGAGGGTATAGGACAAGGTGTCTTGGAAGGAAATGAACTCATTATGGTGGATGAACCAACTTAGTTTCATTGTTAGTTGGTTGAAAACTAGTACTCGGAGTAGGGTTGTTGATGGCATTTTGAATAAGAGATTGGATCAAGGGCTGCTTTTTTTATTATTTGAGAATTCGGTTGTAAAGGTAATGCAGGCGTGCAGGTTGCAGTAACTTCTGGAGTTTCCGCTAGAATTTAGGCAAGAGTTCTGCACTGGAATGGGTTCAGTGTCAGTGGATTAACACGCGGAGGCAAGGGGACTGCTGCAATTGTAGCATAAGATTGCCTTTTTCTTGCAGGATATTTGTCTTTGAGCTGGTGTATGGCATCTCCTGTTCAATTTTGTATGGTACATAACTCCACTAAAATCCTCAAATAGGATTTTGTGGAGTTATGTATATCTAAAAATACAGAGGCACTGTGGTGGTCTTCCAGTTTTTGCAGTGTGGTGTGTTTCACAGGGCATGTCAATTCAATGTCAATGTCCTCTTCTCTGCAGATTGGACATATGTCATGCAGTCTCCTACAGTATTTTCGAGGATGCCCATTTAAAACAACGTCTGGTTCGGAAAAGTACGAACACTGTATAGCTTGTAAGCCTTATTTTCACCTTTGAAGGTGGATAATGGGTACTAAAGGTCAACAATAAACGATGATTTGGGGTATCAAGCGATTATCAACAAGGGGAAATCTCTTTTGTTGGAGATGAATTAAAATGACAGCAATATGTTCGTTTTTCTGTTCTAAAGAGTAAATAGGGCCTTTCGATTTGTTTATTTCATCAGGAGGGAAAATAAGAGGAATGTTTCCAAGAGACGTTAAGGATGACAAGATGTAACTTTGATTTCGAGTAGTAGCTTGAACGAGAAGGGACCCGTTTCTCATTATAACGTGACTAAAGGGTCTTCAACTCCTAAAACTCTTTCAAGTGCATTTCTAAGAATAATGGTTCTTTGCTCAATAAGAACTTTGGATGTGCAATAACTAATATATAGAGAATGATGTATCAACTGGCATTCCCGGAGGGAGAGCAGCATATGGAGTAAATAAATAAGAACGACTAGGACGGGAACACCTTTTCGGGATTATCCCAACAGTTTGGGCACCTAGGGTGTCTAGGTCGTACCAGGCGGATGAATCGCTGAATTACGAAGGGAACTTTCATGTAAGTAGGAAGGAATAAAAGCTGAATCACCTGCTGGTCTAGGAATAGGAGTGTCCGAGGAATTTTTGATCAGGTAGGGTACCGACAGTTGGTAATTGTGCATGCCTTGATTTAACGTATCTTTACCAACCATTTTCATAGAAGTTAAACCACAGACTTCGTCTCCATAGATGAGCAAATATAACAATAAAATAAATGAAACATGAAACTAAACCGAATGGACCTGAAAAACGTATATTTTATAAGGAAGGGTATTGGATGTGGCCTTGGAAGAGCTTCCCCAAACTCCACATCGGTTTACCCCCGGTACCGCACAGAACCTACATAACTTCACGCCAGAGGCAGAGATTATACACCAAAGTGCAGGATGGCCTCCTCCGCTGTTTACTGGAAGGTTTCCTACAATTGGCGTCCCAGTCATAGGCGAACAAAAAGACCAGTTTTTAGCCTGCACATCCATGGGTAGAAGTGTGAGGTGGACTAAAGACCCTAAGTGGGATGAGGCACCGAAGGGCCTCAAGGGGCTGTGAAGGGAAAAAGGGAGGATATCCTCTTTTTTCACACAATTAAGAAGACTTAAATTAAATATAAAAAAAAGAAAATTTAGAAACTCTGATGGAGGAGGAGGAAGAAAAGATATAAAAAACGAGGGGATAGAAAAAAGATTATAAGGTTTGGTATGTGACAAATTCAAACACGTCCTTGACCCTCAAAATTTACAAAATTCCCCAAAGTCACAATCTTGTCACTATGCTATATGTTCCAGGTTATTCACCAAAGAGGTATAACACTCCAGCAAGAATCAATACCCTTTGTGGGAGATATATATATATATATATATATATATATATATATATATATATATATATATATATATATATATATATATATATATATATATATATATATATATATATATATATATATATATATATAATCAATGTACAGGACCCACCACGGCCCATAGAGAAGCGGCCTCACTGAGCTGAATAATCAACTTCATGGGTGGGTTCTGGCTTATACATATTTTAAATGTCAGAAGAAAATTTGACTGGCGAAATCAATATTCAGTCAAAAATTAATAAAAAACTAAATAAAACTATGTCCTTACATTATAAATAGTCACAATATTACATTACAAAATCATAAATTATAAAGAATATTTTTTTCGTAAAGATAGAAAGAAATAGTTACTGTTGAAGTGGGAGGATTCAGATAAGATATGGGATAACCTTTTAGAAGGTGTTATGGACCATAGAGTAGGAAAATGACGACGGCGGATGGGGTTCAGTTGGGGACAGTCAACGAAGATAAAAGGGATTACGGGGTATGGTGACAGCGAAATTTGCAGATGGGAATAGGGTCCCATGATATATAGTGGCCGTGAATGATATTGGTGTAGCCAATACGGAGTCGTGCAAGCGCTTTCGTCGGTGAGAAGATCACTCACTAATGTTCGGCTTTATATTTCTGAGTTGATCACTCGTCCATCATTCTTGCCAATAACACCGGAAGCCTTGTCGAAGAGCACGATAATAATCAGTTAATGGGAGGCGACCTTGTCGAGTGACATCCGGGAGATACCTTGAGCAACCATTTTGGCCTCACTATCATCGATTTCGTTGCCAGTTACCCCTACGCGAGAGGACCCAACATAGTATGGTTGGTTTCTTACGAGAGTGGAGCAGCAGAAGAAATTGTTGTACAGCGGATACCATTGTGTTTTTAGAATTGGAGACTTTAAGCGCCTTCAGAGCTCTGAGCGAATTTGAATAAATGACAAGAGTGGTCTTGGTTATGGAATAGAATTTGAGAAAGGACAATGCGGTCAGGAAAAGTAGCAGACGCACCTACACGGTCCCCTGTTTTAGAACCGTCAGCAAACACTTTAGTAAATTCACCGTGAACTGCGGATGGAGACAAAGAATGATGCCTTTTAACAAGGCAGCAGGGTGACAGGATAGCGGGGAGAGGTCAGGACCAGGCAAATCGTGGGAACAGGGAATGACCAAGGTGTATACCCTTCATAATAAGAGAACGGCAGCACCTTTTTCAAAGGGATGTTGAAGTTAAGATTGTTATAAACTGTGTTTGCAAATGGTCTGTAAGGAGTATTCTGAAGTATCTCTGGCAGAATCGGTGTTAGAGCAAATGGTATTGGGGTTTGAAAGCGAAGGTAACTTGTGCACATTGGATTCAACTTCAAGGCTTACCCGAGGAAACGATCGAAAGGCTCCTGTGGAGATAGGGATCACCTCGTTTTGATTGGAATCTAACAGATGTAGTAGAGTATGGGAGGTCTGACCATATTCTACCCAGAATCTAGTTTCGATCGGATTAGGGAGTTATAGAGACGTAAGGGGACTTGCGATCAGCACCCCAATATTTTAAGACGAGATGACAAGTCGTTTTTAGGAAGGTTTTTATAAGGTTAGGTTCGCGGGAGGAAGGTGGCAGGTTCTTAGATTTCCTTTTTTCTTAAAAAGTACTGCTGAGGTTTTTGTGGGGGAGAAATGGAAGCCATGGGAATTAACACATTGTGAAATGTTCTCAATAGCTAGTTGAAGTTGCCGTTCAAGGAATGGGATAGAATTAGCGATGTCATTGAATCCGAGAGCAAATAATAATATACTTAGAACACTGCCCTACGGAACACCTTCATCCAGAGTAAAGTGGCATGATTGAACAGAAGAGCACCGAACCTTGGATGGATCTATTTGACAGAAGGCACTTAATAAAAAAAGAGAGCTATCCTCGGAATTCAAGCGAGTGGAGTTTAAGGAGAACCCGTTCACCAAGTTGTCATAAGCTTTTTCAAGGTCAAAAAAGACACCAAGAACCATCCCACCAGTAAAGAGGGCTTCCCGGATGTCAAGATCCAGTTTTAACAAGGGATCCGCGGTCGATCGTTTCGCAAACCAAACTGGAGGTTTCAAAAAGCCTGGCGAATCTCCAGAACCTGGAGAAGGCTGCCTGAAACCATTTTCTCCATTAATTTACAAGTATTGCAGGTTAGCAAAATTGGTGTTTGGTTGTCCGCCACCTTCGTATCTTTCCAGGTTTGGGAATAGGGATTACAAAAGCTTTTAGTCCAAATGTTATACAGATCCAGCAAAATCGCTGATGCAGAAGGGTGAATATGAAGCAGCATTATGAAGAAATCATGTCTGAGCCAAGGTATCATCTTTGCTATTCGTTAGTGCAGTTTGATTCTCTGCAAGTGTGAAGAGAGTTTTAGGTATGATCTTCCCCCTTTCGCTGTTGTAAAAGTCGAGCGATGCAGTATTAATTCTCAATTTTTGAAAGGATTCAGGATAGTGAAAAGAGGTCGAATAGCTAAGAAAACTATAATATAAGGGGCTGAAAACCCCTTCTTTCATTTTTTTTTAATTATTTTCATGAATGGTGGTGATATTTTTAAATAAGTGTCATCCACCAACACCACCTTGCTGCCATGCAAGAAATGGTGATATATATATATATATATATATATATATATATATATATATATATATATATATATAAAAATATATATATATATATATATAACATATATATACCATATATATATATATACTACCCTTTAAAGGAGAAGTTCATATATATATATATATATATATATATATATATATATATATATATATATATATATATATCACCATTTCTTACATGGCAGCAAGGTGGTGGTGTACATGACACTTGTTTAAAAATATCACCACCATTCCATGAAAATATTTTAAAAAAATGAAAAGAAAGGGTTTCCAGCCCCTTATATTATAGTTTTCTTAGCTATTCGACCTCTTTTCACTATCCTGAATCCTTTCAAAAATTAAGAATTACTGCACCTCTCGACTTTTCAACAGCGAAAGGGAAGATCATACCTAAACTCTCTTCACACTTGCAGAGAATCAAACTGCACTAACGAATAGCAAAGAGGCGAATAGCCCAAACATGATTTCTTACATAATGCTTCATCATACTCTGCATCAGCAGTTTTGCTGGATCTATATAACATTTGGACTAAAAGCTTTTGTAATCCCTATTCCCAAACCTGGAAGGAATACGAAGGTGGCGGACAAGAGATGAATTTTGCTAACCTGCAATGCTGGCAAATTAATGGAAAATGGTTTCAGGCAGCCTTCTCCAGGTTCTGGAGATTCGTCCTTTTCAAACTTTCAGTTTGGTTTGCGCAAAAATCGTTAGTCACCAGTCCCTTGTTAAAACTGGATCTTGACATCCGGGAAGCCTTCCACTGGTGGGATGGTTCTTGGTGTCTTTGACCTTGAAAAAGCTTATGACAACTTTGTGAACAGGTTCCTTAAACTCCACTCCGCTTGAATTCAGGGATAGCTCTCTTTTTATTAAGAAGTGCCTTCTGTCAAATGAATCCATCCAAGGTTCCCGGTGCTCTTCTGTTTCAATCACGCTACTTTTCTCGATGGTGTTCCGCAGGCAGTGTTCTAAGTATATTATTATTTGCTCTCGGATTCAATGACATCGCTAAATTCTATCCCATTCCTTGAACAGCCCTAACTAGCTATTGAAGCATTTCTATTAATGTTAATTCCCATGGCTTCCATTTCTCACCCACAAAAACCTCAGCGGTATTTTTAAGAAAAAATTCAATTAAGAACCTACCACCTTCCTCCCGCGAACTAACCTTATAAAAACCTTCCTAAAAACGACTTGTCATCTCGTGCTTAAAATCTTGGAGTTGCTGATCGCAAGTCCCTTTGCGTCTCTATATCTCCCTAATCCGATCGAAACTAGATTCTGGGTAGAATATGGTTAGACCTCCCATACTCTACTACATCTGTTAGATTCAATCAAAACGAGGTGATCCCTATCTCCACAGGAGGCTTCCGATCGTTCCCTGGTAAGCCTTGAAGTTGAATCCAATGTGCTCAAAGTTACCTTCGCTTTCAAACCCCAATACCATTTGCTCCTAACACCGATTCTGCCAGAGATACTCAGAATACTCCTTACAGACCATTTGCAAACACGGTTTATAACATTCTTCCTCAGTATCCCTTTGAAAAGGTACTGCCGTTCTCTTAGGTTATGAAGGGTATACACCTTGGTCATTCCCTGTTCCCCACGATTTGCCTGGTCCTGACCTCTCTCTCCACATCTAGCCACCCTGCTGCCTTGTTAAAGGCATCATTCTTGTCTCCATCCGCAGTTCACGGTGAATTTACTAAGTGTTTTTACTGACAGTTCTAAAACAGGGGACAGTATGTAGGTGCGTCTGCTACTTTTCCTGACCGTTGTCCTTTCTCAAATTCTATTCCATAACAAAGACCACTCTTGTCATTTATTCCAAAATTCGCTCAAACTACGAAGGCGCTTAAGTCTCAATTTAGCTACAATGGTGCTTTGTACAACAATTTCTGCTGCTCCACTCTCGTAAACCAACCATACTATGTTGGCTCCTCTCGCGTAGGGGTAACTAGCAACGAAATCGATGATAGTGAGGCCAAAATGGTTGCTCAAGGTATCTCCCGGATGTCACTCGACAAGGTCGCCTCCCATTAAGATTATTATCGTGCTCTCCGACAAGGCTTCCGGTGTTATTGGCAAAAATGATGGACGAGTGATCAACTCCGAAATATAAAGTTGAACATTAGTGAGTGATCTTCTCACCGACGACTCCGTATTGGCTACACCAATATCATTCACGGCCACTATATATCATGGGACCCTATTCCCATCTGCAAATTTCGCTGTCACCATACCCCGTAATCCCTTTTATCTTCGTTATTTATTATACCCCATTCCCCGTCGTCATTTTCCTACTCTATGGTCCATAACACCTTCTAAAGGTTATCCCATATCTTATCTGAATCCTCCCACTTCAACAGTAGCTATTTTCTCTTATCTTTTTTTCTTCTTTATAATTTATGATTTTGTAATGTAATATTGTGACTATTTATAATGTAAGGACATAGTTTTATTTAGTTTTTATTAATTTTTGACTGAATTTCATTTCGCCAGTCAAATTTTCTTCGACATTTAAAAAATATGTATAAGCCAGAACCCACCCATGAAGTTGATTATTCAGCCCAGTGTGACAGCTTCTCTATGGACTATTAGTGGGTCCTGTACATTGACTATATATATATATATATATATATATATATATATATATATATATATATATATATATATATATATATATATATATATATATATATATATATACTTTACTTCTTTTTTCTACCTACTATATATATATATATATCCCGCAAAGAGGTGATTGATTCTTGTTGCAGTGTTAAACTCTTGGTGAATAACCTGGAACATATAGCATAGTGACGAGCCAATACTTGGAATTAGTACATCCCTCTGGCCCCAGCACTAGTTTGTGCATTTGTCACATACCAAACCTTTTAATCTTTTTTTCTATACCCTCGTTTTTTATACTGTCTCTCCTCCCTCCATCAAGTTTCATCTTTTTTTTATATTTAATTGAAGTCTTTAGTACTTTTACTCTTGAAAAAAAGGATACCCTCCTTTTCCCTTCACAGCTTGGGCCCTTCGGTGCCTCATCCCATAGGGCTTTAGTCACCTCCCAGTTCAAACCGCTGGAGGAGGCTGTCCTGCACTTTGGTGTATAATCTCGGGCTCTGGCGTGAAGTTATGTAGGTTCCGTGCGGTACACGGGGGTAAACCGATGTGGAGTTCCGGGAAGCTCTTTCGAGGCCGTACATCCATGCGAGTCTCTGGTTTGTGACCTTTTCTGGGGAAGGACTACCCTTCCTTATGAAATATACGCTTTTCCGGTCCATCCTGTTATTTACTTTTATGTTTCATTTGTTTTATTGTTATATTTGCTCATCTATGGAGACGAAGTCTGTGGTTTAACTTCTATGAAAATGGTTGGTAAAGATAATACGTTGCTAAATCAAGGCATGCACAATTACCAACTGTCGGTACCCTACCTGATCCCACCTCGGACACTCCTATTCCTAGACCAGCAGGTGATTCAGCTTTTATTCCTTCTACTTTACATGAAAGTTCCCTTTCGTAATCTTAGCGATTCATCGCCTGGTACGACCTAGACACCCTAGGTGCCCAAACAGTTGGGATAATCCCGAAAAGGTGTTCCCCGTCCTAGTCGTTCTCATTTATTTACTCCATATGCTGCTCTCCCTCCGGGAATGCCAGTTGATACAACATCATTCCCTATATATTGCGATCCACTACCTCCAAAGTTCTTATTGAGCAAAGAACCATTATTCTTAGTGATGCACTTGAAAGAGATTTAGGAGTTGAAGACCTCCCAGTCACGTTATAATGAGAAACGAGTCCCTTCTCGTTCAAGCTACTACTCGGAATCAAAGTTACATCTTGTCATCCTTAACGTCTCTTGGAAACATCCCTCTTATTTTCCCTCCTGATGAAATAAGAAACACATCGAAAGGCACTATTTACTCTTTAGAACAGAAAAACGAAGATATTGCTGTCATTTTAATAAATCTCCAGAAGAAAAGATTTCCCCTCGTCGGAACTCGCCTGATACCCCAAATCATCGTTTATTGTTGACCTTTAGTACCCATTATCCACCTTCAAAGGTGAAAATAAGGCTTACAAGCTACAGTGTTCATACATTTATTCTCCGAACCAGACGTTGCTTTAAATGGGCATTCCCGAAAATACTGTAGGGGACTGCATGACATATGTCCAGTCTCAGAGAAGAGGACATTGACATTGAATTGACATTCCCTGTGAAAACACACCACACTGCAAAAACTGGAAGACCACCACAGTGCCTCTTTTTGTATTTTTGTATGGTACATAACTCCACAAAATCCTATTTGAGGATTTTATGGAGTTATGTACCATACAAAAATTGAACAGGAGAGATGCCATACACCAGCTCAAAGACAAATATCCCGCAAGAAAAAGGCAATCTTATGCTACAATTGCAGCAGCCCCCTTGCCTTCGCGTGTTAATCCACCGACACGAACTCCATTCCAGTAGAACTCTTCCCTAAAATCTAGCGAAACTCCAGCAGTTACTGCAACCTGCACGCCTGCATTACCTATACTACCGAATTCTCAAATAATAAAAAAGCAGCCCTTGATCCAATCTTCCGTTCAAAATGCTATTAACAACTCTTCTGCTACTAGTTTCAACAATCTAACAATGAAACTAAGTTGTTTCATCCAATAAAAAGCTTGGAGAGCATTTCCTGTCAAGACACTTTGTCCTATACCCTCCCAATAAATTCGCCAAACTCACGTAAAAGGCCTGCATCTATGTCCCCTAATGTCTCTCACTGTTAATTTCCTGAAAATGATGTTCATAAACACAAAGAAAAGAAAAGCTAAGGAACTATTCACCACCAGGTAAAACAAATGAACTAAAAAGCAGACACACTTACAACAGATGTAAAAATTCGCTCAGGAGAGACCTCATCATAAGTCCATGTCTGAGACTGTAGTAGATTGTACCCAAACAATCAAAGCTATTGAACAACAAACCAACCAACTCTCTGATAGCTTGCAGGATTATTCCAGCACTTCTGAATCCTCCTATAACTCTTCTTCCGAATTTCCTACTTTAGCACTCCCTAATGGATTCTATGCCATAGTGGAGGAAACGGATCAGTTACCAAATGGAGCCTGATGTGATGACCCACTCCCTCTCTAATGATTAATGCGCTTCAGAGAAATGAATGGAAAACAGTTCAATGCAAACACCGCAAGCGATCCAAAAGTTCTAAATGGCACGAAAGGGAACCCAGAGGTTCCTTATCTTGACCCAAATTATCCAGTTTTCAAAAATCACCACCTGATGGCTCACTGACAGTCTCTAGCGTCAGACCTCCGTAAATCCAACGGATCTCAATCACAACTCTAACTTCTTTACAAAAAAGTGATGCTTCTCCGGTGTCACTTTCTTACCCTGCCTCCATGGAAACATTCCCATATTCTCCATCCATTTCTGAATATGCTTGTTGGCAGATGCTTATATCGCTTCGATTTCCTAAACATGAGCATTTTGGTTGCTCCTACAACGACCAACCAAGTACAAACAACAAGATAACTCGGGTGAACTCAACTTGCTTCGCAGTCTGGCAAAGCCCCCCTGAATAATTTTAAAGCAGCTGCGAAAAGATCTAGTTGAATTAATTCCCAAACACGTAAACAATACTTTCGAACTTGTATTTCGACTGTCAATTCAAAACTCCCTTTTCTTCAGTGTGGAAAGTTGCACAAAAAAAAATCTTGCTGCTCCAGCAACTCTTCACCCACAGTCCTTCGTTATGGACCTGATATGACCCATATGATCTCTGCTCCTGAAGCTGTTGCCGATGCATTAGGTTATAGTTTTGCTAGCCACTTGAGCTCCTCCCGCTATCCTGAAGCCTTTCTAAAATTGAAAATTAACAGTGCGCCGCCAGACTTTCAACAGTGAAAGAAGAAGATCATACCTATAACAGTCTCTTTACACTTGCAGAGTATCAAACTGCAAGCGAGCAGCAAAGACCTTGGTCCAGACTTAATTTCATACATAATGCTCCGTCATATTCACCACTCCGCATCAGCGCTCTTACTGGATCTGTATAACAGAATCTGGATTGAATCCTCTTTTCCATATATTTGGACTACAGCTTTTGATATCCCTATTCCCAAAAATGGGAAAGATCCGAAGTTGGTAGACAAGCAAAGACTCATTTCGCTGACCTGTCAACCTTGAAAATTAATAGAGAAAATGGTTTCAGGCCGCCTTCTACTGTTCTGGAAAGTCGCGGACTCTTTCAAACTTCCAGTTTGGTTTCCGCAAAAATCGTTCGATCGCGGATCCATTGTTAAAACTGGATCATGCCATCCGGGAAGCATTCTCAATTGGTAGGATGGTTCTTGGTGTCTTTTTTGACCTTGAAAAAGCTTATGACACAACTTGGAGAACTGGGGTTCAACTTAAAACCCACTCGCTCGGTTTCCGAGGACAGCTCCCTCTCTTTATTAAATACCTTCTGTCAGACAGATCCATCCAGGTTCGATGCCCTTCTGTTCTATCACGTCACTTTAATCTGGATGAAGGCGTTCCGCAGGGCAGTGTTCTAAGTGTATTCTTATTTGCTCTCGGATTCAATGACATCGCTAATTCTATCCCAGCGACGGTCAATTTTTCTCTGTGTTGATGACCTGGCGCTAAATATTGCCGGTGCCAAGTTGCTATTTCTTGAAAGCCAACTCAAATTTATTTTTCACAATGGAGTAATTCCCATGGCTTCCATTTCTCCTCCACCAAAACCTCTGCAGTACTAATTAGGAAAAATGGGAGTCGAAGAACTTGGAGCTTTCCTCCCGCGAACCTAACCATATATGGTTCGCAAATTCCTGTAACTTCACAAGTCAAATTTCTAGGACTCATTCTAGATAACCACCTAACATAAGCACCGCAACATTAAACGTTCTGAAAACGAGATTGCCATCGCTTGCTCTGACCTATTGCGTCATTTCGCCTCAAAATCTTGGGGTGCTGATCGCATGTCCCTTTTACGTCTCTAATTCGCCCTAATCCGATCGAAGCGTAGTATATAGTCAGGCCTCCCCAACTCTACTACACCTGTCAGATCCCATCCAAAACTAGACGATCCGTATCTCCACTGGAGCTTTCTGATCGTCCCCCTGTGTGAGCCTTGAAGTTGAATCTGTTGTGATTCTCTCTCTCTCTTCATCATGTGCACAATTTATATTCGCCTTCACAACCCAATTCCATCTGCTCTAACACCGATTCTGAGAGAGATACCTCAAAATTCTAATTACTGGCCATTTGCAAAAGTTTATAACATCTTTAACTTCTTCAACATCCTTTGCAAATGATACTACCGTGCTCATATGATGAAGGGTATACATCTTGGCTATTCCCTGCTCCAACTTAACTTGAACCTATACTAATCTTTCTTACTCCCAATTTATATTAATACTTTACTTTGAACTAATTTCTTCAGCTCCATCACCTTTCTCTTAAAATAAGCAGAGCCTAGTCTTTCAAGAAGAAATTGCCTTTCTCCGTAAATTTTCTAATTTTAACCCTTATCTTTCTAATCTTCTTTTTTATAAACTGTAATTTTTTTATTTAATTTTTTTAAAACATCTGGCACTCGGATATGCTAAAACCACTTCTTATGATGCATCAAACTTATTGTATATGCCCTGTATCTTTAAATTGAACTTCTTTCCAACGATTTTCACATCCATATTAGAAACATCTTAAGCATAATTTACCACAAGTCAAGTTTTTATCTATTTTACGAACAACAACTCAAATGGTAATTATTTTAATTAAGGTCTCTGTACATGAAGCAGGGCACCCTCCACTCTCTTCAATTCTCCTTTAGTCTAAACCTCTCCCTTACCTTTAATTCTTTAATCACCCCATCCATATACAAATTAAGTGTCCATGGAGACATAACACAACCCTGCCTCACTCCACTATTAATTTTAAAACTTCAATCTCCACACGCATTCATTCTAACACACGCTTCACTATCAACATACATACTTTTGATTCCGTTCAATAGCTAACCATCAACAGCATACATCACTAACACCTGCCACAGTTCCCTAAATACAATTTATTTTTTTCTCTTCATTTCTCACTCATTACTTCAATGTAAAGATTTGATCAACATATCCTCTACCACTTCTAAATGCACCTTATTCTTCAAAATTAGTCCTTCAGTCACGACGCACTTTCAACCAAAATACAGCAATTATCTTCCCTACAACACTAGAAGAGCTAATTCCCTTGTAGTTTCAACAAATCCCCTTATCACGCTTACCCTACAAGGAGACTACCACTACTCTTCAGTCCTTCGGGATTACACACTCTACAAAAGCCGTTATATATATAACTTCTATATCCAGTCAATCACAACCTCACCTTCATTCTTGATCATTTCACCACTAATTCCATCTTCAAGCACTCAACTGTGCCAATTTCATATTTTCAATTTTAACGTTACATTTAAATTACTTTCTGTTCATTAATAATAATAATAATAATAATAATAATAATAATAATAATAATAATAATAATAATAATAATAATAATAGTAATAATAATAATAATAATAATAATAATAATAATAATAATAATAATAATAATAATAATAATAAATAATAAATAATAAATCTCTTAATTCTTCGCTAAATAGTATTACTAAATCATTTCTTAATCTTATAATGATATAACTAGATATATAATGAAGACTGAAAACATATAGCAACTTTAAAATACATAAGCTGAAAAAATAAAAAATCTTTAAAATTGCAGTTAGGTTTCTGTTACCAGTATTAAATCAGCCAAACCGATAAAATCCGTGTTGAAAATCGAAGTATTTTAAAATTTTTGTTAAGAAAAAAAAATGTAAAATAAGACATGCTTTGCATCACAGCTGCTGAGTCGGTAAATTTGTTTTGCCGGCTCCGGCTCTGACTCCGTCAATTTAAAATTAGCAAGCTCTGGCTCCAGCAATTTAAAATTGTTCGGCTCCAGCTCTTAGTTGTAATTCATTCTCCATTTACATGTAAAGTTGTTATTTCTTTAAGCTACAAAATTTTTATAGTATAATAAAAAAAAGAATGGTTGTTAGTGACATTTTTATTTTACTTATGCATTATGGAATTCTACTTTATATTTTTGTATAAGATTTTTTTTTGGGTTAGGGTCTTTTAATGGCTGATTGTCTATTTTCAATCGCTTTTCTGCGTGCTACAATTGGTCCCATTCTTTATCACCTTTAGCATCTTCATCATCGTCTGACAAAATCCCAAAAAAAGAAATTCCTGAAACTGATGAACTATTTGACTATTACATAGATAAAGTTCGGTAGTGTTATTCATTTTAAATCTTAGTTCACAAAACATTCTAATGTCAGATCTTCGAATCTGGGGATGACTCTAAACTGTGGTTTAAAATTGATAACTAAAAAAAAAGATTTGGTTTCCAGTTGACATGGTTCCCCTTTTCCATGGAATTTTTTGTCATTTGCTAAAATCCCTCATTGGTTTTCACAGTCAAGTCCTCTGCTTGAACTTTCTTTGTTGTGTGTAAGTTAAGGATATTTATGATTACTGGAGCCGAGAGCACTCTTTATTTTTTATTTGCCTCTCCACCCCAAAAATAATTTCAAACATGCTCCTTGCTCCACCCAAATCTTGTGGCTCTGTAGTCCCTCTTCAGCATACAGGGATAAATTAACATGCAATTTAGAACTCTTTTTATCCACACAATGGACGTTCGACTTTTATTTTGAGAACATCTGAGAAATATATTTATAAAATAAAAAACAAATTATATGGAAATATTTTACCTCGAAACTAGTTTTTGATGTAAGACATTCTTCACATGATGTTAATGTAACACACAATGGAAGAGGTTCGAATACAATTGCTGTCCAATTTCGGATTTTCATTTCGGTTTTATCAATTTTGTGATACTCGTAAATTGTTTTCTTCACGCATATCTGTTTCATATATATATATATATATATATATATATATATATATATATATATATGTTATATATATATATATATATATATATATATATATATATATATATATATATATATATATATATATATATATATATATATATATATATATATATATATCAACTTCTCTCTTTTTTTCTCAGATTGGGGAGGGAGGTGCTTAACATACACCGGAAACCGAAAGTCAGTAGAAAACATGACGCAATTCTAAAGGAACCCCCCCCCACCATCCCCATAAGTAAGAGCTCATCGCAGTACAAAACTCCACCCTAGGGTTTCACAACACCATGACAGACCCAACTGTAGTATCTCATCAATGTAGGGTTCATCCCTTGGCCAGACCCACAACCATCCCTCTCGTACGAAACTCCGCCATTCATTCCTACTAAGCACCTTTCTCAACTCTGCCAAACTCGCATCCTTTCCTTCAGACATTAATTTACTGATGCAATCCACTTTTTCCTCGGTCTCCAGCTTGTCAATTCCCAGCACACACCCCACTATACAACCGCTTAACCAACCGACTATCATCCATCCTTTTCAAATGACCAAACCATCTTATACACTTGTTTATTCTCACAACACAATTGCTAAATGCATTCATTCGTCATATCAAACCTAACACGCCCCTAAGATTGTACAGCTGAACAGATTGTACCTTATATCTATACCTCTTATTCCACATCATAGTTTCACTACTATATATTAACACCGGTAACAACAAACCCTCGTGGAAAATCCTAGTGCACTCAAGACTTAGTCCCTTTGTATTCACCAAGGTTTTAAATTGTACCACCCATCTTAATACAAGTAACAACTTTCCTACTACACTGCCTCATCCGTTCCCTTTCATCTAACATATAGACTAAATATTTAAACTCAGATATTTATTCCAATTGCTCACCATCCAAAAAGATTTCACACTGTGGACTCTCCTCACTCACTACCTTCACCTTACTTTTATCTACATTTACTTTCAAATCCCTCCTTTTACACCTCCCTCCTGACAACCTGCCAAACCCGCTTCCAATTCCTATCAATTTTTTTTTAAATTCACCACACAAAACGAAATCATAAGGGTACAATTAGCAGGGTACCCTTCTCTCTCTTCTATTTTCCATCAGTCTAACACATAGGTTCTTAACCTGGGCGATAGTGCCCCATAGGTGGCGCTGGGTTTGATTAACGGGGCAGTAAGCTCTAGGGGTGGTAAGCTAACAAAATAAACTGAAATTATTATCTTCAATAGCATTTCTATAATACATGACAGCGCTGTTAATATTTACCTAAATAAAACACAAGATAGATATTGAAGACAATACATGTAGAAAATGGTAAAAAAAAAAAAAAAAAAAAGATAAAAAACGTTTTAATGCACATCAGTGCTATTGATAAAAACCTTCTGGTCAGAGAAAAAATATATTTCTACTATGCTTCTGGCATCAAAACAAGAACGTTCAAAAACGAATTAAAACTTTATGAAACGCGCAAGATGGCAAAATATAAGAAAGTTGCTATTTGCCAATTTATTTCCATTTTATTCAATTATCACTAATGTAAAAACTGGACCATCTATATATAGATGTTCTTGCAAATTATAAAATTAACTTTTTCAAAACGTAACAAAAAATCCCAGAGTAATAGTCGTAACATTTTTGAAAAATATGAGCAAAACATAACATGTTACAAACAACCATTTCAGCAACGCTTCCCGTCACCTCTCAGTCTTGCTTATCTTATCTACTTCGTGAATATTATCTTCATGATTTTTGCTTAGTGACAATTACATAAAATTATATAATGGGATAGGCCTTCAAATTTTTATGATTAGTGGAAAAAGAAAAGGTCATCAATACTCAATTGAGTACCTTAAATATGCATTTACCAGTGTGCCTAATTTGTGAAAATTAACGTAAATTAACAATTTTAGTCATTACTCAATTTTATCTACGCAATTTTTAAATCTTATACTCTGCATTAATTAGTAAAATTATTTTATCATCCATGTTTAATAAAATTTTGTCACACTTCCTGCCTCTCCCAAATGAAGGGCGCTACACAAAAAAAAAAAGGTTAAGAACCACTCCTCTTACATCTTCCCCTATCAACCCTACCTCTAATTCTTTCATCACCCCATCCATATAGAAATTAAAAAGCATAGGAGACATAACTCATTACTGCCTCACTCCACTATTAATATTAAACCAATCACTTTCAACTCCATCACTTCAAACCAACCACTTTCAACTTCACTATTGTCATACATACTCTTGATTCTATTCAGAAGCCTACCACAACACCATATATCATTAACACCTGCCATAGAGCTTCTCTATTAATCCTCTCATACGTCTGTTGCAAATCCCTAAAACCCAAATACAATTTATTCTTCTCTTTCATTTTCTCAATCATTTGTTTCAATGTAAAGATTTGATCTGCACATCCTTACCACTTCTAAACGCGCATATTATATATAATATATATATATATATATATATATATATATAAAGATATATATATATATATATATATATATATATATATATATATATATATATATATATATATATATATATATATATATATATATATATATATATATATATATATATATATATATAACAAATTAAGAAACTATATACTTACAGAAAACTTTCTTTTCAACAATATAAGCATCAGAAAGACCAACTTTAACAGGATGTTCCATATCATCTATCAGTGAAAGAGTAACAGGAATATCTTTATATGCAAATATAATTATTCCTGTATGATGAATTGTTACTCCCTATGGGAAAAAAAATTATAAATTACTCTTACCCTACAAAAGTGAAGGTTGGGTCATGGTTTACTCAGTATTTTTGATTCTCAACTCAATGTGCCATGCTAGTCTTATTGCCAGGGATGTATATTGTTACTAAATATACGGAACTGAAATTTTGGCTCTGGCTGGAACCGGAATTAGCCGAATTATAAAAAAATTTAGGCCGGAACCGAATTTAACAATGAACTTTCCTTTAACTTAAAAGAAAATGTAAAATATAATTCAATAACTTTTATTTAACATAAAATATTTTATATTTATATATATATATATATATATATATATATATATATAGGTGAGTATATATATATATATATATATATATATATATATATATATAGTGAGAGAAAGAGGAGAGTATATATATATATATATATATAGACAGAGAGTAGCAGAAAAAAATAAGATATTTATATATATATATATATATATATATATATATATATAAAAAAATATATATATATATATATATATAAAAATATATATATATATATATATATATATATATATATATATATATATATATATATATATATATATTCATTAAAATATTTTGATAAAGATTTTATTCTATTAATTGATTACAGATTTGTCATAATAATAATAACCTCATAAAATTATTTTTTTTAAATGTTATTTGTAAAAGTTTTTTCTATTATTGATAATGTTACTAATTCTTTATATAATAGAGTGTAAAATATGCCACTAAAAAATAAAACTAGGTAGTTCACAAAACATTTATTACAACGCCACTTCATAAACAAATGGAAAATCATCACTGAAGAGAATATTCTGAATTCAAAATTTGATAGTAAAAGGAGAATCCTGTATTTCTAGTAAACACTGGGACACCCCAAAAAATAGCGAAAAGATCAAAGCCGTGAAACAAGTGAGTCTTAGGAAAATTTCTTCCCCAAAAAAAAAAATTTGCCATATCAATGACCCCAAATCACAGGCAATTTTTCAGGAAAATAAATAAATTTTATTGCAATGAATAACCAGTTCACAATCCCTGAAGAGCAGGGACTCATAGAATTTGTATTGGTCATCTTCAACCAAAATATCTTATTTCTAGTAGAAAAATATTTTGGTAGAGAGATGATGTTACCAACTTCATACAGCAAAATTGAGATCAGCAGTATTCGAGAAGTTATCTAAGGCTGATCAGATATCATTTTTACTACAGATATATGGAAAGCTAAATATTCAAACGAGTCATTTACTTCTTTATCTACTCACACTGGCTACGAGCCAGTTTAAAAATTGGACTATGTATTCCATTGCAATATATATATACATATATATATATATATATATAGCAGCATATATATATATATATATATATATATATATATATATATATATATATATATATATATATATATATATATATATATATATATATATATATATATATATATATATATATATATATATATATTTTTTATATATTTAATTTTTGGATTTTAAATTTGAATTTAATGAGTATCTTATTATCCTATATTTTGAGATATTTGAGTAAACTTATTTCAATAATACTGTTGGAATGTAATACACTGTGTATGAATACTACTACACAAGGCTACCATTATATTTTGTTAAAAGATAGGCTATGGGTTATGTAAAATAAATCCTTCCAGCAAATTTCTCTTTAATTATCATACATTGCAATTCGGATCCCCGGCCGAATTTGAAAATTCCAACTCAATGTGCAAAAATGTTAAATTCCAGCCGGACCGGAATCTGGTATATCATTACTCTAAAACATCCCACTCAGACTACCCAAATAGTTAACTCTATGGTGAGTGATGGCATCTATTTTAAGAAACAAATCTCCTTTGAAAAGTTTATCAGAGCTCTTCCATTTTACTCATGTTTTCCAATTCTTTGCCTTTCTATAGACACCCATCATTTTTTTTTTTTTTTTTTGAATATGTCTACCATCTGAAGTAGTTCTAATCATCAACAGGCGGAATGGTCGACATTTTCCTTTATCAGTTTGAATATGTTAACCATTTGAACATTTTTTTCAAATATCTGTCAACTCTTTTCTCTTCATTTGGAATGTGTCTATGATTTGGACATCATTTTTTTTTTTTTTTTTGTCACCGATTTGGACACCATATGATTTTTTTTATAAGTAAAATGGAGTCAACACTTGGCTAACATTGGTTTAGTTGGGTTGTTT